>JASAMW010003621.1:0-36938 GCA_030247985.1 Epsilonema sp. ZAB3_2
TAAATGGGGAGTTGGGAGCTGTATTCCCCTGTGGTGGAATGTCCCTGGAGAGACGCGCTATACTTTTTCAAAAAATATACCAAAATTGCAAAAAGTAATTGCTTCGGCGTGCTTTGCGTGTGTGATAACTGCAGCTCAAAAATCGACGAGGAGGGCGAATCGGGGCAGCAATGGGTAGCCCGGGGTAGATGGGCAGTCTGTATTGCCCTGTGGTGGAAGGTAGCTATACAGCCGCACTTACTACTTGTTATTATCCTTGGCATATGTACCGTACTCACTTCAACTCAATCCTGCCACAATCACTGCTCTCTCTTTTCTTTGATTCAGTTACGAGAAGTGAGGGCTTTTGGCAGGCCAGATTGCGCGCTTGTCTGTACCAGCAGACTCCAGCGCACTTGATAGAATCTGCCTTCCTCTTCGCCTATACCATACTCATTGCAGTGCCTTGCCCTCCTATCTTGTCTGCAGTAGTGGCAGCTTGAAACCAGCTGCAGGAAAATCGATGTTCTCGCATATTGTAGTCAAGCAATTCTCCCCCATAAAGCGTTGCTCATTCTGCTTTCACAATGGCAGTGGAGGTTCAATCAAACACATAAAACAGCACGTGCCAAGAAGAACTTTTATCGGTTCCAAGCACAGCAATGGCATCTACTGTTCTCCCCTTCACTCAGGCTCAACTCAATCAGGCAAAACACTGGCACTACGCTACACTCTTCCGCTTGCCAACGTAATCACGGCACCAGTCACTCTCTGAAAACACAGAAGTAGCGTAGTGTCGGTCACCCACCGCAATCAAGGAGGAAAAAGCGCAAATTGCCTCGAGCATGAGCACGCAGACACCGGCAGCTACGCCAATTTGCTCTGGCGTGGCGAAGATAATCGGAATACCCATGAGAACCGAAAACTTAATCGTATGTCCTCCTCTCTGCTCTCCAAAATTTTTGGCTGACACATACAGTAAACACCTTTAGTCCTTCCCCTCCTTCAAACTTCTCTGCTTCTATTCAACCTCCCGGAGAGACAATGGCATATGTTTTCCTTACATATTCAATGCGTACATATACGTCAATAAACGCAGGATGTCATAAATCATTGTAGCAAACTAGGCATTGGTAAGCGGGCAAAGCGAACACCAACGACGAGTTTGAACGTTTACACTTCTGCACGTACTATAGGTATCCCATACATACTCATGCGCATCTTACAGCAATATCCGTGGTTCCTGGTAGCTCTGTGACTTTGACCTCTTCTTGAAAGAGCTGCGAAGGTTCGCAAGGGATATCCCAGGGATCCCCGATCAGACCTGGCCCACCCAAGCTGCCATGAAACACACTGTCCATAAACTGACCCACCGAATAAGATTCCGTGGCCTGACACGTACTCCGAGATTCCGTGAACGTCTCCAACGAGTACTGCAACATACACATACAGAAACATGAGACATGACTTGACTTGGTATCATGCATGTTATCACATTTCATTCCGTATGCTCATAGGACAGCAACCGTGCCCAGTAACAGCTGTGGGGCTTTGGCGCTCCGACCTGCGCCGGACGTATACATACGTACACGTGTGCCCGACGTCTCCAGTGTGAACGAGCCTTCAATCGCGAATTGATTATGTGTGGATTGGTGCAGGTGTCATTGCTTACGTGAAGGGCGGTGAGGCAGTGTATGTCCTTGATGAGCATGGCGGAGGCGGCTCCGGCGCGCCAGCAGCTGTGCCTCTTCGCCTCTCTCTTGAGGGCGCTGCGAATCTCCTCCTCCGTGATGGGTTCCGGCCACGCGTACTCCCTGTCCGGAGGCGGCGGCGCCGAGGAGATCATGCGCTTCAGCTCGTCCGCGTTCTCCGGCGGCGGAATAAACGGCGCGTCCTTCATGTCCAGCTTCACTTCCGGCGTCAATCCGCCCTTGAGCGGCTGGTCGAAGATGCCGCCCAGACTCGTGCGACGAGGAGCAGGAGCCAAGTTCGGCTGCTTCACACACTCGCCGCCTGCAGCTTCACTCTTCCGTTCCGTCGACTGCAGAATAACAGCCGTCTCCTCCACCACCACCGAACTGCTCTTCTGCTGCTTATCACTGTCCATGGCGAAGGCTCTGAGCTGCGCAGCAGCTGACCAGTGGCCAGGCGAAGGAAGGGTGGCAGAAGACCGGAAATTACCCAAAGGTTGCGCTTCTCGTTCGCTCTTGCTAGGCGCGCTCTTTCTAGCCGCCAAGCCCCAACGTTGCGAGAGAGCGAGAGAGAGTGTGTATGTGAAGAGGCGAAGAGCAGAAAAGAGTATCCTGCAACACGGCAACAGTTGCCGATCAATCTTACGGGCGCGAACGCAAATTATCCATCAACGCTTTATGCTTTCATCATTAGGACTCTTCTGCTAGCTAAGACTACTAGTACGTCATTTCATACATACATACAAGAGCTCGCGGTAATATAATGCACATACATAAGTGCATAACGACGATAACTTTGCTTGCCCAGCAAAGCATAACCTGTGTGCTTACGTACTGCTGCACCGATAGCGAACGAATTACATCCCCTACGTCAACAAGCCCACCTTTGCCCAAACGAATGGAGACCGCTGTCAGCACTGTTTCTACAAGCGCAATAACAGCAGAATCAAGAGAGAAAGGCGGACAGAGCAGACCGACAACTGACTTTGACTTGACTGATTAGCTGAGCTGCTCTCCACTGCCTGGAGCAGGGTACTTGCTGACACGCGCGCTGCCCACACAGAAGCGAAAAGCAACTACGCTATAGCGACCGTGCTGCAAACAAATGGTTAAGTATACCCAACCGCATGTACGTACGTCCCAATAAAGTAGTATAAGAAGAATGACATTACGACAGGAAACTTGCAAATGACAGGAAGCGGCACCTGACAGAGGAAAACAAAATAGGAAACGATGGAGTTGACGTGTAGACAGCGCATAAAAGGGCAATAACGATAAGCGTTTGCAACTAAGAAAACGCCTGCGCAAGGTTCTGTCACGCTGCATATGTACAGTCTTATTGGCATACATAGCGTCTAGCAGCGAATGCAACTGCATTGAAGTGGAGCAACGGCTTCCAAAGCTTGACAAGAGTCTGCACGCACAAGCACCTATTGGAAACATATTTCGTACGCGGCGCTAGCTTACATTATTATGTAATACATACTGACGCAACAAAATAACAACCACCTTTCTTCAAGCTTCTACATATAATTGCATACAACATGCATCGTACATTTTATGCCTTCCGCACATCGCCAAACAAAAATATATTTACGTAATTCTGTTGGAATCAGGTTATGTACACACGTTACTTACGCCAAGGAGCTCCTTGCTTACGCCTCGTACATACACTACACGTAGGTACACTGAAAATGCTACAAAACAACGAAGTGCAAACAAAGAATCTCACAATTCTCCATCTTCCTTCTCTTTTCTCGAACGAAAGGCTAGGCTTCAAGACCTATTTCTATTCAGTTTCGATTCGTTTCGCTTCCTGCCTTGTCCGCCGACGCCATCCTTCCCCTTTCACTCGCTTTCTCTCTCTCTCTCCTCTTTCTTCTTCTTCTTCTTCTTCTTCGTTTCTTATTCACGTACCCCTAGAGCGCGCTTCGCTTCGCGCGCCCGCGCCTGCTTTGAAAGGGGAAGCGCGGCGGGCGCGCGAATCGAAGCGGAGCGCGCGTTATAGGAGTACGTGCAATTTGAACTACCAAATAAAAAACAGACTCGGTCGGTACTCAACTAATCAACAAAAAAAGCAAGCTCCGAAAAACGAAAACAAAAGGTGATGTCTGAATAAAATAAAGTAGATAAGTACACTGTAATAAAAGTAACGCATATTCAAGCAAACTTTTGAAAATGAATTCATACTTTTTCGACGATAATAATGTATTCGACGATATATCAATTTATTTGAGCATGTTCCGGTGAAGGTATTCCAAGTCTGGTTTTTAGCTCAACTGTCTCGCCACGAGACGAGCAGGACGGCGGAGTTTTCTGCGCGCGTTTGAAAAATCATATCCGATAAGATATGATGAGTTGATTCCGTTTTATTTTCTCTCGTTCTTGTTTTGGACAAGTAGATGCAGAATATCGCCGTTGTCATGTCCGCAGATCAGCAGTCCTCGAAGCCATTAGCGCGAAATATGGAGCAGCAGAAATTACTTCGATCTCCTTGCGTTCAGCAGTTGAAGCAGCAGAAGCGAGAGACGACGAATGGAAACGCGGCGCAGTCTTCACCCAGTTTCGCCAGTCCTCTACGGAAACAGTGCCGTCTCAAATCTCCAGCGCAAGTTTTGACAAACAAAGCCTCTTCATCTCTGCACAAGCAGAAGCAGGTATGTGCGATTTCTTCTCAAGTAGTATAAAATTGCAAATGTTTCCGTGCTGTATGTACGTACGTACCTGCGTCTGCGTGTATACCTAGTGTATACACGTATGTACACGCATGAACATGAAGTAAATTACACTTTGAATGTTACTTTTTGTGGTTTTCTTGTTACGTTTGTTTATTGTGTGCTGAAAACTCTCGCAGGACGGACGTATAATGCCGCGTTCAGATTCGGATTGAGTGACGTACGTCAAACATAGACGTTCGAAACAGCACGGTCTGCCACGGAATGTTTCGAGCATACGTCGAACGCACATCTCTAAACTGAACGAGGCATAAGTAGGCTATAGCTATTGACAAATTGTATGTGTCTCATTGGATGGTTTAGATTGAAATGGACACATCTTCAACGCCAGAGCAAAGCGCAGATGCTGTTGGAAGTAGGACTCGGGCTGTAGGAAATGCCGACTCAGTGCACAGCAGCAACGTCAAGACTGTAGCAACTAACAGTGGGAATACTTCTTCAGCTGCGCTCCCAATGGACGAAAATGAAACAGAAGTAGCAGTCTTTGTGCATGCCTAAATTTACGTACGTCTTATCTGTACTGTACCTACGACGAGAGTGCCGACCCTTCTCCCGCTATTTTCAGCCCGCAGTGGAAGAAGCGTTGGCTAATCTGAGTTTGGCGTCTTCTTCTCCCTCCACTCGCGATCGCCGCAAGTCGAAGTTGACGCGCGGTCGACGCTCATCCTTACTCGCGCTACCACGCGAAGAAGAGGAGGAGAAGGAAGGAGATACAACGCTAACAGGAGAAGTGCCCTCTGGCGGTGGTGACAAGGACACCCAATTGATGCCCCCTCCACCAGCTGGACATGCTGCGCTGAGGGTTAAGGCCAGTTCTGGAGAGGGTGAGCAGAAGAAACAGCCGACGGGCTCGGAGATGCAGCGAAGTCGCCAACAAAGGGTATGGAATGGATGCCATTTGCATACAATGCATGCTTCTACTAATTCTCCTTTATCCTCAATGTTACGTTTATGTCAATATCAGCCTTATAGACGCTGTACGTATGTTTTAGTTGGAGAAGGAGCACGCTGAGTTGAAGGCCGAGATAACGCAGTCCGACGCATACGTGCAGGATGTAGACAGGGAAAGCGCCGAATGGACTGAGTTGGTGAACGAGAAAATGGCTGAAGCCGACGAAGCGAATCGGTACGCCGTCGCTTTTTATTTCCTTTTATTGCGTAGTCTATTAGATGCAAGGTTGTGGGTGTCTCTGAATCGTATTGCGTGAATTTGTCTCTTGGCCGGCCACTTATCTCATGGCCTACTAGAAATAAAATACACTGTTCGCAATGAATTTTTCGCGATCACATTACTTTTTCCTGCCATACGTGTGCCTCCATATTTTATCGTTTTGCCGTGTTAAAACATGGGCATTAGCTTTTTTGTTGCAAAGGAAATAGCGAAACGCGATCACAAAAATCCACAATCTTACCAATTACGCAAGAAAATTCGAGACACCCCCGAATTCGGTAGTAGTAGCCAATGAATGAACAGTACAAGATGCGCGTAACAAACATTGAAAGTTCGATTGTTAGTCGGGCACTGAGTAATGGGTTGCTTGCTTCAGGAATGTCAATGTTAAATTTTCACCCGAAGGCTCCGAAGAGTGCTGGCTGGAGAAAAAGGCTGGCAAACTTCTCGCGCAGAGACCTGATTACGGCGCTCTTGTCACAAGTCTGCAATCGTCACTGGATCGCCAGTACATCGAGGTACTGTGTGATGATGCGTGCGTACGTATCCGTTTTCAGCAAAACGTGACCTGTAATATTGTTGATGACAGGCGTGTGAGGCAGATAGCCGCGAGAATGCAGCTAATGCGAAGCTGATGCAGGAGCTGGTGAAATTGCAGGAAGAGACGAACGAACTGCTGCAAGGTAGTACAGGATACGCTAGATTGCATGTACGACAGCGGTTTTTTTGTAATACCGAATCGAGTAGCTAGCGTGCAGGGACTATAGTGTCCGTCCAAACAAAGCCAGAAGAGAAAAGTTCATAGTGTGCTGGGATTCGAACCCAGCAGGCTTCTATCTGGCTAAACGTGCGATTACTCTACGAACTGAGCTACACTATTGTAGCTGTTGCCCTACTGAAGCCGTACAAACGTTCCCTTCCCTTATGCCTCAATGAGGAACAACTGAACAACATCACCGCCGTGTTGTGTGTGGGTACATACTCTTGGTACTTGGTTACACCTGTTGTTTCTTTACCTTCTATGCATGCAAACTACAGTGGAAGCTGCTGATAGCATGTTTCAGTGGTGAGGGAGCCGAAAACGCCGGATGAATGCTTAGCGGAAATGCAGGCAATCTTGCGCCGGGGTCGCGAGCGAAAGAAGGCGCTAGCGGAGCTGAATAACAACGACAACGAAACGTCGTCATCTGAGGAGAAGAATGATGGCCGAAGCAGTCCTGTCCCAAGAATTGTCGTTTCATGCTGCGACTGAAGCACTCTTGTTCAAGAGGAGCGGACTGCGTGCAAATGTGCATGCCGCATTATTGTGTAAAGAAATATTGTATGTATGTAGCCTACAGCTACTGTATGTACAGAGGCTGTTCTTTTGTTCGTTCTTGTCATTCAGGGGGCACTCATTCATCCATTCATTCATTCTGGCACTTACTTGTTATGTGTAATACATAGTAATGGGATTATTAGGCATGTAATTGTCAGGTGGTACAGACGCATTATAGCCTGCGATCACTGAACTATGTACGTAAGTTTCAAATGGGTCGGGTGTACGAACTTGTAGTTAGTGCGTATACGAAACTTTGGTGGATGCTTCTCTCTGCTCGCAGCTGTCGATGATTTTGTTTCTGTAATCGATGAGTTGATCTTAATGGCCGGGTACGCTGCACCTCGACGTGGTGCTAAAACACTCTCTGCAGCAAGAACTTTTTACTAGCCGTTGAAGCACCCACGCTGAGGTACGATAACACCTGACTTTTCCAGTTAGCTTCCAAGCTTTTCTGCGCTGCTTTTGCTTCTGTGTACATGTGGGTTTCTCCAGTACATACGACGCGCAGAACTTTACAACAACCTCTAGAATTGTGAAATGCTTCAGATGCTTATTTCTCTTTTCCATTTGCAGTCCTTGTGTTCACCACATCTGTGCAGGAGAAAGAAGCTAAGCGAAGAAGCCGAAGCTTATTTTCCTGGCGCTTCGCGTCTGGAATTTTGAGTGCGTCCTCCAACTCAGCAAGCGGTGGAAGACACGGCGCGGTGCAAGAAGTAATAATATCGACTGAACTTTGTCTTTTGTTGCTTACTGCCTTTATTTTTTTCCAATTTTCGTATTCCCCGTCTCGTGATTGCTATTGCCATATACACACCAGCCAACCATTGTACGTCAAAAGATGAATATGGAGAACGAAGCCGGCTCACTGCAGCTGACCAGTAGCTTGGAGTGCATCGTGTGCAGTGACAGTTTCAAGAAGCTGAAACAACTGGGATGCAGTCATGCATTCTGCTCTACATGTCTGGAACAGATTCGAGTGGGCGCGAGCATTCGATGTCCCTACTGTCGGCAGGAGACAGAATTGAGCGCCTTCGGTGTGGGGGATCTGCCCGGGTTATTCACGGGAACCTTGCAGTGCACGGATTGCAATGTGAACTCGCCAATGATCGACTCCAAGTGGTGTGAGAACTGCAAGATCGTCCTCTGCAGGTTATTAGCTAGCATGCACACGGAAGTAATGTACTACATATGCACAGTACATGAATCATGTCGTTCTTGTTGGTCACTGCGCCGAAACTAATTTATGAAAAGCTTGTTTAGTCGATGTGCATCTGGGAAGCACTGTGACCACGTCACCGAGGCGACCAATAATCTGGGTCCGGTGAAATTCTGCGTGCAGCAGCTGGACAAGTTTTCGGCGGTTCATACCAAGCTCACAATGATTCAGAAGCAGCTGATCAAGGAGTACTTGCAGCAGTTGGGCGAAGCCTTGGAGCGCGAACTGGACGACGAACTCGCCGTCCGCCTGCATCGCTTGAAGGCGGAAAAGCGCTACTTCAAAGAGGTGTTCGATATCGATTCCGTGCCGTCTCCTTCTTCGCCGTTGAGCGTGGCTCCCGGATCTTCCGCTACTTCCGCCGCCGCCGCCGCTGCCGCTTTCTCGCATCCGCCCAGCTCTTCCAAATTCGCCTACGCTCTCAACGCCGTCTACCAAATGTCTCCGGCCTCTCTGAAAAGTCGCAGCGAGCTCGGCGTCCTCCCGAAACAGGGCACCACCTTCAATCCCTTGCCGCTGGAGAAGACAGTGGCCATGTTCCTGAAGCTGGACAAGTTCGCCAGCTTCTCCTGCAGCGTCTCCTCGCTCTGCAAACCCGGCTCCAGTCCCAGATTCCGTGTGCCCTTAAGCTACATCGGCGCAGGACTACTGGACGACCCGTGCGACATGTGCGTTGTGGGAGACAAGGATATGCTGGTGGTCACCTGCATCTACAAGGGGCTGTTCAGTTTCAAGCTGTCCACCGGCACTCTGACGAGGGTGAACAGCAGCGGACGCTATCCTTCCACCACTGGCTCCAAGACGGACCAGTACGTATGCGTGGCTTACGAAGCCAAACATCGACTGCTCCTGGTGACTGTGCTGCGCCACTATCGCGAGTGGTACATTCAGATGTACGACGAGTACTTGAAACTGAGGCAGGAAATTGCCTGTCCCAGGGAGCCGGCCATCAGCAACAGCTGGTACAGATGGCTTACGCCTCTTCGCAATGGTCGCGTTCTCATGTGCAGTGGTGATAAACATCTGTCTTCCATCTGGCTCCTGGATATCAATGCCAATCGGTGGAAGAAGCTGGAGGAGAAGGCAGCTGCCACCTACCGTCGCGCAGCCTTCAACCCTGCTCGCTCAGGACGAGGCGGATTGGTCTACGTCCCTGACATGCAGAAGCGAGCCATCGTCACCTACAGCCTCAGTACGGAGACGTGGGAACTGACGAATGAGCAAGAAATTCACACGGAGGAATTCGCACAGGAGTTGCCTGTGTGCGTAGAGATGGCTCGCTCTCCACCTGGTCCCTTGATCGTCGGCAATTGGTACACTGGCAATATTATCGTGGCCGATTTGAACAAGTGCTCGTCGCAGATCTTGACGTCCGTCGGACCGAAAGAACTCTTCTCTCTGCAGACGATCGGCAGCGACAAATTGGCCGTGCTCTGCAAACAGAAGGAAGTCATCGAAATCTACAAACTCTGACTGACGCTGGCACTAAAATGTATAGGTTTATGCGGCGCCTTTGCTAAAGTGATTGGACGAACAGAAAATCTCAAATTGATCTGTTGCTTCCGCTGTTTATTCGCTGTGCTTCATACTGGATGCTTGTGCTCCTGCGCATTTTGATATCATGTTAATGTGTATTTTGACAGCAAGTAGCCTACTGTTCGTGCCTCCAACTCCAGCATAACACACCGCCACATTACAACATAGGTAGTACATAATTACTTTAGTGAATAAAATATGCATCCACTCCACAGTGCACACCACCTTCTACTTAAGTTTGTACGAGTACAAACACTTTTCCACCTAGTGGTGGGACGGGTAGGCCTATTGGGGTTTTGGGTAGGTTTTCGGTCGGTACCCAAAACCTCTCAGGGGTTTTGGGTAGGTTTTCGGTAATTTTGGGTAAAAAGCTTTTCGGTACCGGATGTTAGGTTTTCGGTAATGACCTTTTGGGTACCCAAAACCTCTGCCCTAATTTTTGTCAAAATTTTCGCCCTGCCCTTGAGATTGCCTTCGCCTTGCTATCTGATTGCCTGTAGTACTGCTGGATCAAGCCATGCGCTAAAATACATACCTTTTTCATGGTAAAGTAATTACATCTAAAGAAGCAGCGTTTTAGAGTAGAAAGAGCAAGATTGCATTTGTCTACATACGTACGTATTGTATGGAAGCGCATACGTGTATATGTCATTGATACGTACATAGGTGTAGGTACGTACAAGCATACTGTACGTATACATGCTTACATACCGATTTACCAATAACCATTTTCTACATATAGCACAAGCTGATCTCCCAAAAGGTTTTTTTGGGTACCCAAAACCATCCGGTACCCAAAACCTTTCCGGTACCCAAAACCTTTTCGGTAGAATGATGGACCCAAAACCTTTTGGGTACCCAAAATTACCCACCGGTAATTGAAAAATACCCAGGTAATTTTGGGTAGAGGCAAAACGGTTTTGGGTCCGGTATTTTTGGGTAGGTTTTGGGTATTTTGGGTCCGGTACCCAATGTTAGGTTTTCGGTCCCGGTACCCGTCCCACCACTATTTCACCTTGTCTTATACAGCGATTTTGGGTACACTTAACACTATTCGATGGACGGTGGTCATCAGTCATCACGCTAGTCGTGTAGCTGAAGCCGAAGTTGGAACCATTTGCTGTGGAAGGGTAGGGAAAAGGTTGAATTGCGGGACAACTGCAGCACGAATTATGGCGCCAGCAGCGGGGACAAATGGTGAGAATAGAGCTGCATCTGCACCTGTAGGAGGCATGAAGCTTCCTACCAGAGCGGCACTTGTAGACATTTGGTTCTGTTGTTGCTGGTGCATGAGCTCAGCAGATGAGGATGAAGTAGAAGGTTCGCCGCCGCCGGTGCTGCTATGGCCGGCTCCAAATTGGGCGCAGTAGTTCTGCCGATACAGAAGACGTAGGTTCGCAGCCAACTGCTTCTTCCATTTCGTCCTACGGTACAAACAATCATAGGCTACATCGTAGAAATCATTGCAGTGTAGTCTGTACGTATACCTAGTTAGGTGGGTAGGTACGGTGCCTGGGTTTTTTTTGGTGCTACAGTACTACATGCCTTCGATTTTGAAACCACGTTTTGATCTGTGTCTCGGTGAGGTCCAAGTGCTTGGACAGCTCCATCCGCTTGGTCACGCTTAAATACTTGTCCCTCTGCAATATGCAAAACAAAATGCATGTACGCACATACTGGGGTAGTAGGTTGGACATATACCTACAGACGATTTCGGTCAGAGAAAAAGTCGGCACAAAGCCGCAAACAACAAAATATTCACCTTGAATTCTGATTCCAATGTGTCCAGCTGTTTGCTGGAATAGGCTTGCCTCGGTTTTCTCTCAACTGCAGCCTTGCGAGCTCGTTTGTACTGCGGTTTTGGTCCTATAATAATAAAGTTACTCCGCTACGCTTCTCGTCTCGTTGCATCAACTTTCACTGTACAGAGTGTTCCAAAATAAACCAGCCACATTTCCGTGCATGTAACATTAGAACGACACTTGAGATTTTCATGCGGTTTTTTTTATTTTGTAGCCAAGGCTTCAACGTTTGCACAAGCAAAATTTCAACTTTCTAGACCTACAGGAAGCGGCTCAAAACAGCTTAAAAAGGCTGACCTCATAAATCGAGGATTTGCCTACTAAATACTGTTTGACCGCAATGGAGAGCATATTCTACCATCCCAAAGCTAATACATTTTCAAAACATGTTCAATATCTTACGCAGGATGCGGCAGAAGCAAATCTGCTGCGGCATTATGAAGAAAAAATTTGAAAACTCAGCTGTGGAGTGCTAACTTTGTCCTTAATCTCAGGTTTTGCCCCCATAGTAAAAAACACGCAAATTTCTGTGTCCGAAAGTTTGTGCCTTCATAACTTCCTTGGTAGAGAGATTATGGGGCTGAAATTTTGTCTGCTAAATTGTAGAAGCCTTAGCTACAAAATACAAAAAAGCGTACTGAAATCGAATGCTTCGTTGAGGAATGAGAGGCACAAACACCCGGAAAGTTTGGTCTGACACACCCTGTATGGTCCACATACTTCGGAAATTGCGACGGTTTGAATCTAGAAACTCAAAATCGACGTTTTTCTTTAGTATGGAGAAAAATTCGGTCTAATTTTTCAAGATACCCTGTTCCATGCGTTTTCTTTGCTGCCACTGGGAATAATGCATGAGATACATATTTCCTAGCATTTTGGGACATCTTTTTTTAGTACGAGACTAATTTTATTTAGGACCATGCACAAAAGACCCCTAAATCGGCACTGACAGTTCGAAAAATGCTCGTTTTTGACCACCGGAGAAAGAAGGTGTTTGAGCAGCTTCCAGTGTGCCTATTAAGCTAAAATTTTGTACACACATCTCAGTTGAAGCTTTGGCTACAAAATAGAGAAACCGTATGAAAATCGAAGGTGTGGTTCCAGAGTTACATGCACGGAAAGGTTGCTGGTTTATTTTGGGACACCCTGTACGTGACGTACATACTTACTGTACATGCTTTACGTACGTATACATATGTAGTGTAAGTATAAGTACAGTAATATCTGCTGTCCATATCCCTAATACTGTACCTCCCATGCCGAAAAGCATCTGCAGCTCAGCCAGCGAAGGTGCCTTGTGTTCTATCACACCTCTGTGAAACGGAACCATGTTACCGATTGGAAACCTGTTCGCGCTAAAGTGCCACGGTGGCGCCACGACGTCTGCCGAATTCTGCTGCCCGAGGGCGGCAGCTGCTCCTGCTGTTAGCTCAGCAGCTGATGAAGGCGGTCTGCTGGGCTCACTCTCGCTCAAGTTGCTAGTGTCTTCCAGCTGTAACATTTGCTCTGCAGTTTCTTCCTCTACTTCCGGATTAGCTTCTGCTGTAATGGATGATGTTACGGTCGTTGTCTTTTTCTCTAGAAGAGAATCTATACTGAAAGCCATCCTGTGGAACGCGTACGTACTGTACGCACAAGAATAAGACGAGTTTCTCGCTTCGCAATTAGTTGCCTGCAAGCACTTGAAGTGAAAAGCAAGCAAGCTCTAACTTGGGATACTGTAGCGCTCGTCAGCTAACGACAAGCTAAGGTTTTCGACAGGAAATGAGGCAATATCAAATCACCTTGTTTTACGCGAAAAAGCCCAGCCCAATGTCTCTGCTTGTCTAACGACTCTGTGTCCATCGTATGCGTATTTGCCTTCTATCTGTCGTGATATGTGGCTATAATTGTTATCTGGGAACCATAGCAGCCGTTGCGCTAATTACCTGTTTCGGCTAAGGCCGTACACGTACTCACAGTAAGAACAGGTAAGTACTTATTTCTCCTTTTCCGGTGGATGGATACTGATACATACATATACAAGACATATTCATTGAAGGCCATAATATTAGCGGGCAATATCATGTCGAGTACCGCATGATTGCGCAAACAGTTTGCTTTTTGCCGCGCGCCTCCCCTTTTTCCCTCATACCAATTTTATTTTGCTCTGACGACAAGAGCTCTTAGCTGCCGTCAATTGCCCTCTCCGTTTACCTGCCCATATTGGAAAAAGGAAAGAGGTTTGCCTTCATGCCATGGACAGTTCTCCTGTTTCCCACAAGCAGCTTTTCCCATTTCAGCAATTAGCTCCTGCCTCTGGCTTATGACACCAGATGGCGCTATTACCTAGAGACTCTCAAGTCTAAATAGCAATGCTGTGTCAATAACTTCCTTTTTCCGTACCGTAATCTCCTTAAAATGGGTCCGAGCCGAGCTCCTCGAACACGAACTCCGTGAACACAGCGGTGAAACACTGGACAGGAGAAAAACCGGAAACCAAACTAAGCGAAGCAAATTCTCAAACCTGTGAGTACCTTTACTTATACCGGACATCATTCAGTAAGTACGACCCCTTTTGGTGCATTCGGATCCTACATAGGGTACAGTATACACGCATCCTGTTACGTACTATATACATACGTACTTATATCGCCGTCTGGCATTTCCACTCTCCTTTTGCATTAATTAAAAACATCGCATTAATCACAGGCGGAAGCAATTTGCCTGCAGTAAAAATGTCAATAAGGATAAGGACGTTGTTTGGTAGGGTACTGTAGTCGGCCGACAATACTGCATCCTCGTCATCTCAGTGAGGGTAAAGCTGAAGAGCGAAACCCATCGAACAAGTTGCGTTCTTTCTCGCCGAAGAGAGCTCTTCTGGGAGATTTTGTATTTTTCCAAGAATGTACTTATGCATTGATGTTAATTGCATGAGGCCTTGTTCTTGTTGATGGGCCAGTAACGACGAACGAAATTGTGTGAACCCACGCGATTGAACCAAGACCAGCACTACATCGGCTGCTCTTCTGCTCATGCTGCGCCTGCTTGCCCCGATGAGCGCAGCTTTCGCCTTTCACTTCATTCATACCACACGAACTGTATTGATAGGTCCCCTCACTCCCTGTCGTACGTTACATGCAAAGTGTTTGACATATGCCAGCAGGGCTAGAAGTGGAAGCGCTGTGCGTGCACGCATACACACACATGTACTGTATGTCTCTGCCAGTAGCTGGCAGTTTCATTCGCGACCGTCGCTATCAGGCGCTGTTGCCTTTATTAAAGAAAATGTCAGTAAATCACGTCGTGATAAAATTGATCATAAAACACCCTTTGGTGACGACGTGTCAATGATGAGAGCAACAGCCATTGTGCGCATTGTATATGGGTCGCTTATTCTGGAGTCGAACTAGAATTGACAGGCGCAGCCATCTTGCATTTGCTTCGTAGCAACGCGAGTTCGATCCGGCCCATCTCTTAAACAATGAAGCAAGATTTATTAGTCCGTCAATGAGATCTTACCTGTAAAAAGCTGCTTGCATTCTTATTTTTAGTTGGCCATCAGGTGGACCTGCTCTTTGCTCCGCTTTTCCCTGCAGCCAAGGCGCCAGTCGTCATGATCATATCTCAATTCTGTCTTTGCCTTTTTATTGCAACGTTGATCACGATAGAAGCTGAACCAGTGGAAGCACGGGATCTTGGAAACTATGCGCAATTGGTCGACGAACCTTACGGTATAGGAGGGCGTATGCATGCAGCATGTACAGTAATGCGGTACGCTAGTGCATGCATATCCCTTAGTGCATATCTCTTCAAAAGTTGACTTATGCTAGTAATTTTTTCCTGCAGAAAACTTCGATGGCAGTCAGATCGCAAAGAGAAAGTTAGCGATGATGAGACTTGGTAGAGCAGGTGGAGGTGATATGTGGCAATGGATGGACAAACGGAAAATGAACATGATGCGATTGGGAAAGAGAAAAATGAATATGATGAGGCTTGGAAAGCGAAAAATGAACATGATGCGACTTGGTAAGCTTTTGGACTCTATTTCAACAACAAAGTCATGTATGCGTGTACTGTCCGTAAAGTGTAACTGCAAACGTTACGTACTGTTTCATCCATCTCTGTGCATGATCGTTTGCGCAGGTTGAGTGGCAAGGTTGAATTGAATTGGACTGGAGCAACTTTTGGAGCCAGCTGACCGCAGTGTTACAGTATTCCTAATCTGTTCATCTCCTGCTTTATCCACAAAATTTAGAAATTAGAAGGGTCTGTATTTTTAGATCAAACTTGAAATTACTCCTTCCCACTGATTACTATTCGGATTGTGTTCGTGACTGCTTGCTATAGTATTTGGGATTGCAACTAACAATTACGGCTGATAAATATTCTGAAATATAAAAGAATGCAGAAAAGAATTTGAAAAAAGGCATTCGACGCTACTGTAATGTTTCGTGTATAGCCCCTGGGGCTAAATGATCGGTAAGCCCCGATTAGGGAGGCGAGGCGGGATTGGCTTCGTGTTACATGCTACGGCCGTTTTGGTCCCAATCGGGGGCCCCGTGTGTGAAAAGAAAGAAAGAAAACGAAAAGAAAAACATCTCTTACTTTTGCATGCATTTTATAGGGGCCCCCGCGGGGGCCCCGGGCCCCCGATTGGGACCACAACGGCCGTAGCATGAAACACGAAGCCAATACCGTACTAGCTGGCATAGTCTCTCTTCCCTTATGTAGTCTTGGTTATACTTACATATAAAAGAGCATTTTGCATTAGTGACCAAAGTAAGGTTATTTGACGCCTTGAGCTCGTTTTTGTGGCTTATTTTGCCTTTTTTCAAGCTAAAGTGGTCTAAAACAGGCTGCCCTTGTGCAAAAATTATCAGTTTTGACAAGGACTGACCATTTCTACTGGGGTGGTAGGAGTGAAAACCAAAATGTATCCCAAACTGTCCAAAATGATGTTTCGTTTTCGTCGTTTTTCGAGGTGTATGATATGGGCCTATTTTCGAGTACAAATGGCGATAGGCACCGATTAGGGGTGGGGCTAATACGAGGGGGCTATATTCGAGGGTGGCAATACACGAAACTTTACAGTACGATTAGCTGAAATGAAACGCTTTGTCTCGGTTTACTATTTATTTTTTTATAAGGTACACAACGTTGTAGAGTGCTTCTTTGGAAATGTACCTTGGACACCTTTTTTTATGGTCCAGCAGCCGTTTTCCAAACCTATTGCACCTTCCGCATTACGTTGCTGACCAGTTCAAAATTTAACCCCTCCTGTATGCTGAGATATGGCTGCTGGTTGGCCCAATTTGCCCCTCATGTGCCCGCCACTTTTTTCAAAAGTTCTTACCATCATTCTACTCCATTTTCTTCGCTGATTTCGGTTTGGGGCATGCCCCTTCGAAATTTTGATCAATATGCCATGATATAGTCGAAAACGAGGTAATTTTGGCTAATTTGATCATTTTCGTCAATTTTTATGGTGTATTCGTCAAAATATCGAAGGGGCATGCCCCAACTCGAATCTGTGAAGAAAATGGAGTAGAATGATGGTAAGAACTTTTGAAAAAAGTGGCTGGCACATGAGGGGCAATTTGGGCCTACCAACAGCCATATCTCAGCATACAGGAGGGGTTAAATTGAAAAACTGGTCAGCAACGTAATGCGGAAGTCTCAATATGTTTGGAAAACGGCTGCTGGACCATAAAAAAGGTGTCCAAGGTACATTTCCAAAGAAGCACTCTACAACGTAGTGTACCTTGTAAAAAAATAAATAGTACACCAATATGTAGTGCACCAATTTTACCATCTTGTGACCAAAGTAAACGAAAGCTTGCACGCTTTATTTTTATTGAGAATCCCATTCCGCCGCTAATTTTAGCAATGAAAGAGGACGAGGCGTAATGACATTAAGAAAGACGTCTGAGACAAAGTCGAGCGCAGTAATTAACCTGCTGGCTCATTAAAAAATCTAGCAGTCAAGATCATTAGCAACTCTTGCCGCTTTCGCTTCCATCAGAACTGGCTAATTGGCCTCTTGCAATGACGTTGATGGCGTTGATGCCTTTGATGGTTGAGCTAAAAGTCTGCATTTAGGCGTAAAGAAAAACACCAACTCCTCTGCCTAATCAGTAATCACTCATAATCGCAAAATACAAATAGGCGCATGAATGTCCTTCGTCATTCCCATTAGGTGATGATTTTGCATTGATGCTGCTGCCCCATACACCGTTATCATCGGATGCCATCATTTGTATGCGCGCGCACCCTTATTTTTCTTATTTCCGGTTCCTTCAGTTCACTTCTTTAAGCGCTCCCCGGATGAAATAGTACATACGCTTTAGCTACCTACAGTACTACTTCGCGTACAGGAAAGGTGTTTCATTCATATGCGAAACAAAGGAAAACATTGTCCAGTAGTCTTCTACGATACGAAGATAAGATGAGAGCATTACTGTTCATCCTGCTTCTGTCAGTCTTTTTGGTCATATCTGCTCAAAGTGTCCGATTCAGTATGTTTCCATGGGATAGCAATTACGGTATGAATGAGTTGCTGTAGATTTCACCAAGGATTTCACTAACTCGGGTATTTACGTGGGGGGAGCGGAGCATACCTACCTAACAGAGCCAGACCCTTGCAATATCGGAAGTTAACGGATATGCCGATTGTTCACTGCAGGACAAAGGAAAGAGAAAACGCCCGAGGAAAAGCCGAAGACGAAGAGGGATCGGTCCACAAGGCCCTTTCTTGAATCACTCATGCAAAGTTTAGCGGAAGCCATGGCAAGGGGTGAAACAAATGGAACTCTGAAACCGCTTCGGTATTCGGTCAAAGGATGATGAGAAGAAGTTTCAGCACACGTGGAGTGACACATTCCGATAAAATCCTAAAATAAGAAGTAGTTTGGCTCAAATGGGAAAGACAATACAAAGGCAGTAGCATGCGCTGCCAATATGTAAAAAAGTAAAGGCATAGATAGGCCTACATGTGTTAGAGATTCCTTCAAGGAGAAAGATAAATTCAGGCATTGACGAGATGACAAGGACTGCAGTCTGCGGTCACTCACTCGCCAGAAGCACTTCATTTGCCCAGGTAAGTAAAAAGTCAGCCGGGCGGATCTTACTGACGCGGGGTTAAGCTTCGATTCACATTGGACTCCGATCGGCCGGCCACCTAAATATGTACAGGGTGTATCAGAATATACTCACCGGATGTTTGTGCCTCTCGTTCCTCAACGGAGCTCGATTTCAGCGCGATCTTTTTGTTTGGTAGCTAAGGCTTCTACAGTTGTGCAGGCAAAATTTCAGCCCTGTAGTCCGTCTACCAAGGCAGTTATAAAGGCTCAAACTTTCGGACACATAAATTTTACACTTTTTTCTAAGAGGGGGCTAAACCCGGGTTGAAGTTAGCACTCCACAGGTTTGTTTTGAATTTTTCTTCGGATTGTTGCAGTAGATTTGGTTCTCCACGTCTTGTGTAGTGTATTGAACAGGATGTTAAAATTTATTAGCATTTGATGGGAGAATATGTTCTCCACTGTGGTAAATATATTAGGCAAACCCTCGATTTCAGAGGTCAGTCTTCTTGAACTGTTTTGAGCCGCTTCCTGTTGGTCTAGCTCGTTGAAATTTTGTCCGCGTAAACATTGACGCCTTCGCTACTTAGTGCAAAAAGCGCAGTGAAAATGGCACTCCGCTGTGGAGATATAGACACAAACGTCCGGTGAGTAAATTCTGATACACCCTGTACTTGACGCGTAGAATTTTCGGCGATAGGCCTATCCGCGCATATTTCGTCAAGGACAGTGGAACGTCAAATTCCACGGCGACCGGCGTTTCCGCCAAGGCAAAGCAGGAAGCATCCGCCAAGTAGAGAGTCAAAATGTTTCAAATATTTCAACTGTTGCTGTGGCCCAAGTCAAGTGCTGTAAAACAAAAGCAAGAAAGAATCATTGTGCGTGCGCGGTGCGGGCGTAACAAAATGGCGTAATTTGTAATTTGGTGTGAAGTTTCGAAATAATAACTTTTCCATGCTAATGTCTATGCTTTCATGTACTCCTATAATAAGTAATCGCATAGGAGTACATGGCATGGCAACACATTTTCCACGTAACCCTAAATTACGTACGCGCTTCTTCGCTTCGCTTTGATGCCATTTTTCCTCCCTTTCGGAAGCGGAGCGCGCGCTCCAGGGGTACGTGGGTTTATCGAAGAGCATAAAAATCTATAGTCACACACACCAACGCGGCCTAACAATCCTCAACAAGAATAGCACCGGCTTTGAAAAAGGGCGAAAGCCGGGCTTTATCGAAGAGCATAAAAATGCCACGGGAGCGCCAAAAATCAAGCACCCCCCGTCGATCGCTGTAAGGTATGAAAACAAGAAGGGAAGCAGCAGTCAGTTCAGTAGCAAGCAGCGGGAGAAGTCGGCGGGATTTGGCGATAACGTTGGCTGACCGGTCGGTTGAACATTTCGTTTCCTGAAGAAACCAGGTAAGACAAGTAGCAAGTGCTAAAAATTCGTATGTGGCGTTCAAAAGTCGTGACGTTTCGCTAAACTATGCATGCTACCACGTGCTTTGCTTTCACATTCCTCAAATCCAAGCTAGCTGGACCCATGATTTAGATTAGCCGTTCGATGTGATCACGTGTTCGGCGTCCCGAAGCGAACGAAGAATATGGTACATCGGTACGTACGTACGTACGTAGTAAAAACGAAGACGACGACGCGCGATGTACGTACCGCAGCCTTTGGTCGTATCGGGACGCCGATCACGTGATCACATCGAACGGCTAATCTAAATCATTGGTCTAGCGTGGATGTCCGCAGGTGTGTTGTTATGTTTGATGAAGTTATGTGTACAATGCCGCGTTGAGATTAGCTACTTACGGCAGAAAGAGTCCATGGCTATTATCCATGCCTTTTCGAACTGTCCGTTGTCCGTACCTTCACTTCGCTAGTCTGAACGCGGTATGATGGGTACAAAAGGAAACGCTAGCGTACTTTTGAACGCCACTTTTTCAGTTGTCGCTTTTTCCTAGCCGTTTGTGGCTTGTGTACGCACTAAAGTTGACCTTATTACCAGTTTGTGCCGTGTGTTATAAATATCTCAGGATCTATAGGCAACGTTGAGCAAAGCGGTCAAAAACTTCACGGCTAATTTTCAACGGGATTGACAATTAAAAAACCGCTTGCGTCTAGGTGCTTTCAGTGACGAGATATCGCCGATGTCCTTATCTACTAAGTCGCCAAAATGAGCGTAGACCATTGGGCAATTCTAAACCTCGCAAACGCCCGAAAAATCAAAATGATAGAAATATGAATACGTGACAAAGACGATGAAAATGCGCATCGGGCGTACAGGGTCGTGAGGTGTCGTGGTTTGCCTGGTTTAGCGTTACCAAATGTCTACGCGCATTTCAGTACAAAGGAAATCGGCGATATCTCACCACTGAGGGCACCTAGGCGCCAGCGGTTTTTTATTGTCAATCCCGCTGAAATTAGCCGTGAAGTTTTTGAATTGCTCTACGTTGCCTGGATCCTGAGATATTTATAACACACGGCACAAACTGGTATGGTCAACTTTAGTACGTACAATTGACCTGGTCGAATTTGTGGACTCTCACGCAGCTTCACTAACTGTTCCGGTCTATCGGAAAAGAAGAAATTACGACTTTGTTTGCGCCAAATAGTGCTAAACATGCAATTACTTTTTCGATGGACCGGATTGTAATGAAGCTGTGGAAGTGCACAAATTTGATCAGGTCAACTGACACTTGCGGGAAGTACTTGGAGCTTGTTCATGCAGAAAAAACGGCAGCTTGGAGTGATTGGGTGGGGAAAATTGTGGCACCTACTAAATATGCGAGCTATACCCCAAGTTAGAAAGTTACGACTAAAAGCGCACCCAACCATTTTCAAAGAGTGATTCACTCATTGGTATTTCACGTCATTGCTAATTCAAATTTGAAAAAGATTAAAATAGGGAAGATTAGACGTCTCAAAATATCTGATCGGAAGGGAACCTACATTACTTTCGTTGTCAAACGATACTTTAGTTATCCACTCTTGATTTGTGGTGTCTGTAACATACGGTAGTCGACGAGATATGTCCCTTGTTGTTTGCTTCATGCAAGAAAAGTAGGAAGGTATGGAGTTATTGGAGTCCATTTTCGTTTCATGTTGGACACAAATGTGAAAATTTGACTGCACACATCCATTACTAACTCCCTGTCAGCGGTACTTGCATAGCAATGCTTGCATGACCCAATGCATGAACATTATGCATGATGCTCTGACCCCTTGAACGTTCAATTGGGAAATAGCTCTCATGTATGCGCCCCCTCCTTCCCTCGCTATTTTCCTATGCAGCTGAACGTCATACCCATACTAAAATGCAGTTCCCTTATCTGATCATGGCATAGCGCTTGGAGACAATTGTGACATTTTATTCCTCGGTATTGATCTTTACGTGCCAATGAAGTTTTGCTCAGTGCAGCTTTTTCTCTCTCTCTGCTCAGTCATAACTTTTGTGCGCTTTGTGTGCTCGGCCTTGCGTCATGGACGTTGCTGACTGGCAGTATGCGCTAATTGATTCCTCTCCTGCCTCCGTAGTACATAAATACGTATCTACTGCTTTACTGTTTGGAATGGCGAATGCAGTGCTGAACAGATGATTACTCTATCTATCACACACGTTTCGTTTCTGCTCAACTCTTAAAGCTGTGAATATATGTGCAAGACTACACTATTCTTGCGGCACGAGTACGTACAATCTGAGTACGTACGTGCGTATATTATGCGCATACTAGCCAACTAGGTATGTGGAGAAGCTCAAGCATTCGCGTTTGACTTATACCTAAGCGTGTACTTGTACGATCACGTTCAAAGTACAGTATTCGTATTGTACAAAAAAAATACAGTAAAAGGAACACACACGCATTGTTCGGATATTACGACACCCACAAGCTGCTTGCTTTCCTTCTATGCTGTGTTATTTTCTTGAAACATTTCTCATCGCCCACACGTGAACGAGGTGAAGTCCTACGTCTACCTAATTTCCTGTGCATACCTTCTGAACTACGCGGTACCTACGCAACACGTTATCCTGCTTTATCGATGTACGTACGTATTGTGTAACAAGGCTAGCTGCTAGTTGAATGAAGCAACTGGCTGGGCAAGCTACCTCTAATTCGATCATGCTACTATATTCTTGTGCGAGCAAGATTTACTGCCCGCTACTGTGAGCAACTTTGACGAATGAAGAAGGCCTCAACTAAATTATTCAATGGGGCCTAAAAACTTGTGTCCTCTGTAGTAGCAAGTGACTTGGCAGCTATCACTGCTTACGAGACTGAGCTGAAGCGACTTTCGTGCATCCCCCACTCGCTTGGCAGAGAGAACTTTATGTGCTGAAACTGGGAAAGTGACAAAAGTGGCTTCTTCCTTCCATAATTCCTCGGAATCGTGTGTTTGTGCTGCTGCTGCGACTCACTCGCTGCTTCTGTGTAGTGTATGTCCGTAAGAAAAGAAAAGCGATATCCCTACCCAACGCTACTATTTGCTGCTGTACTCGCATATACAGCTGAGCTTCAGTCAATTTTTTCCTGCCGCATGCACCAGTGCTATGTATGTATTTATACTTCACTGAGTACTAACATGCAGACAGAGCAGCTAGCTCAAGCTTTTCTTCTAGCCAAGCAAGCTACTCTCGTGCATATTATACGTGAGTCTCTTCTGTGCCACTTCTGTCTTCTTCTATACTCTGGTGTCCTCTCTTTTTATTTCCGCCTCCTCCTTCGGTGTGTTTGTCAGGCTGATAGATGAAGGCGGATTGTCCTATGGTTCAGTGACTGTCGCAGATTGCAACTGCTTTACTGCTAAGCTGTCTTCGGTGTTTTGTCACTGCTGCTGCCTGTTTTTGTTCTACTACTGCTTCATTTAGCTGATGCGTCCATGTGACACACGTGGTGAAGGAATGATTAGAGGCATTACGATGCCATGATGAGATGATGATTATGATTCCTGCTTGTTAGCTGACTGAAAAAGCTGCTTGCTATTGCTTATCATTCGCTAAGTACTGGCTGGGAGAGCTTTGCAATTTTCAACTGAGCTTTCTGTTCTGACCTGCTGTACTGATTGAAGTTTGCTGCCTATTCGTACGTTAGATGTGATTGCCGACCAACCACTTGCTTTGCAACTTCTGTTATTGCTACTGCTATTACAATTTTCTCTTTCGGCATCCTTCTGCTCATCGCTCAGAAATGTGACAACCCGATTGACGACGACTCCGTTTTATCCGTAAGTCACAAGTACGTATGTATGTGCGTTAGTTTTCCATTGCTAATGCATGCTTTGCGTCGTTAGCCGTTTGACCGACGGAACAGCTTCCTTTCCTTTCCTGATCCCCCATTGCTGCTTGCTTTGTCCATACCATCTCATACCCATACACTAAAGCTGATATGTGTGGCGAGTGCGGAGTATGTTGTATGTCGTGTTTGTGTTGTGGATGCTCCCTTTCCTATGGACTAGCGCCGTTCTTTGGCTTATCTTTCGGCTGGGTTTGCTTGTGTTCGAAGCATTGTGCTTGCGTGTTTATGCATGATGTAATGGAGGAAGAGGAGGCAGGGCCTTCTCTATCTCTGTGTCTGCTTCTTTATTTATCGCGGCCAGCACATCTCATGCGGTCTCCTTCTATCTGCTTGCTGCTGAGGCTCAGCGCGCTACACACGTGGTGAGTAAACTCACCGTGAATTCGACGGTGAGTTTGAACTTCGAGTTTTATTTTTCGTGTAGATCATTCTCACTTGCTCCCAAGCGCAAAATTTTTCTCACGTGTTCACACGACGGTGAGTTTCAAACTCACGGTGAATTCACCGGCCTCCCTATGCTTTATCGCATACGTACGGGGAATTCCCCGTGAGTTTACTCACCACGTGTGTAGCGCGCTACTGACTGACATTGTGGCCCTGCTGATTAGGCAGCAGCAGTAGCATCCACATTGCTCGATGGAAGAGAGCGACATGTGATGACGTCGGTTCGACGGATTTTGCTAGCGGCGGCCACATTAAAAGCTGGAATTAGATGGTGGTGGCAACAGTATTGGTCCTGTGTTGTGTGTACGTATACGAAGTGAAGCATGCTTCCTGGCTGCTTGCGTCGTAATTTTTGCAAAGTGTTGAGATGTATGATGAAGGCTGGATGAAATTTACTCACTACATCGATCTTGGAACATGCTGATTTGCTTCTTTTGTGCGAGACGGTTCCGTTTCCGTAAACGTGGAAGGAATTTTCACTTTTTGCGTTCACTTTCGGAACCTTATTGCCCGTTCCAATTTTTTATGAGCACTTTTGCCACCTATTTCTGGGAATTGCTGCCGTCCAACACCGCTGCATTCTGATTTTTCCTAGTGTAGAGGTTTAAAACGCGATGTCTGGAAGGATTCAGTATTGCTGTACAGTACCGCGGACAGGGGGGTAATTTTCAGTTTTCTGCTGATGACGTGAGCTGATAGCCCAACTGATTTTACGTATTTTACAAAAAGACCGGGTCGAAAATTCCCACCCAGTCCTGAGATATAAGGCCTCAAAGTTGACCACAATTTGACCTTAATTTTTCACTTTTTCACCCTAAAATGGGGGTAAATAGCCCCACAGTGGGGCTTTGGGGCTATAAATTTGCACACACATAGACCCTATGGGGGTACATGTTCAGACAAATTTTGAGCCCTCCAGCCCTCTTGGTTCAGGAGTTAAAGCTGTTTTTGCTGAAAATCCGAAAATTGCAATTTTTTCATAATTTTCAAAATTTTGAGAGAGTTAGTCCGTGTGCCCGCTGTTTTATTTCTGAATCTTGTAGAGCAGAAAATTTGCTACAAGATAGGCTACATTTGAAAAGAAAGTCACCTATGGGAAATTTTCACAGCAAGGCCTCAAAGAGTGGCAAGTAAGGGTTTTAAGAGTGTGCGTTTTCCCCATTTTTCAAGCTAACTCAACAATATCACCAGGACCCCATAATAGAGAAGGACTGAGCATCTGTGAACAAAAGTCGTGCGCAGAGCTACGCCCGATAAGGGCCAAAAGCGTCCCCCAACTGGGACCCCCGTCCCCCATCTGGGGGACGTCCCCCAACTCGGGGACGCCGTCCCCCAACTGGGGGACGCTGGAGGCGACACTCAGCCACATAGTAGGAGGCGCCGCAAAAAACTCATAAACTTGATGCTTCAAGTTTATGCTACACCTGGGCGGTGAGCTCCTGGTCGGTGTTTACCCAGCATTCTAAGGTGCGTGCAGAATTCTGTACGCACCTTTTTGCCTGGGTAAAAACCGACCTGCCTCAGGTGTAATGTAAACTTGAAACATCAAGTTTATGAGTTTTTGCGGCGCCTCCTACTATGTGGCTGAGTGTCGCCTCCAGCGTCCCCCAGTTGGGGGACGGCGTCCCCGAGTTGGGGGACGTCCCCCAGATGGGGGACGAGGGTCCCAGTTGGGGGACGCTTTTGGCCCTTATCGGGCGTAGCTCTGCGCACGACTTTTGTTCACAGATGCTCAGTCCTTCTCTATTATGGGGTCCTGATATCACGGATACTCTCTCCTCAAAAGTAGCCTATCTTATGTAAAATTTGATGAAGATTTAGAAAAAAGTATTTTTGCCCCCAAAGAAGTTAACCCCTAGCATATAATCTTACAAAAGATGTAATTGATTGACAATTTTTGAACATTTTTGGGGTAGGGTTAACTTTTTTGGGGGTAAAAATATTTTTTTCTAAATCTTCATCAAATTTTACATAAGATAGGCTACTTTTGAGGAGAGAGTATCCGTGATATTGTTGAGTTAGCTTGAAAAATGGGGAAAACGCACACTCTTAAAACCCTTACTTGCCACTCTTTGAGGCCTTGCTGTGAAAATTTCCCATAGGTGACTTTCTTTTCAAATGTAGCCTATCTTGTAGCAAATTTTCTGCTCTACAAGATTCAGAAATAAAACAGCGGGCACACGGACTAACTCTCTCAAAATTTTGAAAATTATGAAAAACTTGCAATTTTCGGATTTTCAGCAAAAACAGCTTTAACTCCTGAACCAAGAGGGCTGGAGGGCTCAAAATTTGTCTGAACATGTACCCCCATAGGGTCTATGTGTGTGCAAATTTATAGCCCCAAAGCCCCACTGTGGGGCTATTTACCCCCATTTTAGGGTGAAAAAGTGAAAAATTAAGGTCAAATTGTGGTCAACTTTGAGGCCTTATATCTCAGGACTGGGTGCGAATTTTCGACCCGGTCTTTTTGTAAAAATACGTAAAATCAGTTGGGCTATCAGCTCACGTCATCAGCAGAAAACTGAAAATTACCCCCCTGTCCACGCAATTCTCAATACTACCTGACATCGCATTTTAATTCGATTCTTTCATAGCCCACAATCAGGCGCGTATTATGTATGTGCTTGAAGCTTGCTGTTTTCGCTATAGTCTCTTTTAGCGGCTGTAGAGTGTGGGTGTACCCAATTTCGGCATGCATGCGTTTGCTTTGCTAATGAGAAGGGCAAGCAACACGCCACGGACAGTCGTGATATCTGAGCTGGGCTGTGCTCAGCGGCCTGTCTGGGCTCGCGCTTCCGCTATCAGCTCGTATTCTAACTTCCGGTTTAGCAAGCTTACCTGGGGACATAAAGTGTCATTCTCTTTTGGCTATTGTCTGTGACTGAAGGGGGAAGTTTCTTGGGGTTTCCATGGACAACCGGAACAAACTTTGCGAGGGTGAAGTTCCGCCCAGCAATTGAGTGCCAGTAAATTACTACCTTGCTGTATTTCCTGTATTTTGCGGTTGTCTTTATCGTATCCACAACAATAGTGAGTGAGTGAGTGCTGGCTGACTGCATTGCAGGTGTGCACATCGTGTGAATAGTACGTGAATGCCTTTGCTGCTGCGGAGTCCGGCTCAGTGTAATCAGCACGCTGTCTTCGTCCGCTGCCTCGGAAGATACCTCCTCCTCCTCTTTCCAATCCACCACACAACACCAGCTGCCACCAAGCAGGTATGAACACTGGCTACACGTAGGATTTAGTCGCCATCAGTATATTCTGTAGGCATTCGATAGTGCAGTCAGAAGAGCCGAGCCAGTTCATTGTCGAAACTGACAATATGTGTCATGGGGGAGCTTCTACATACGTATACCTAGAGGCTTGCTATTTTAACCTCCGTGACCTTCTTTTAAAACAGCAGAAAGAGGAGTAGTAGCATGAATGTGAGCTGGTATGCTCTCACTATTCGGTAGCTAGTATGACTGTAAATTGTAACGGTATGACTGTGATTTGGGAGTTATGTTGCACATGATGTGTTGTTGTGCTGCAGCAAGAAGAAGGAGGATCGCGGGTTGGCGCTGGACGCTGGAGGGAGACGTCGACGCCACTCCTCCTCTTCCTACTCCGCCACAGCCTCGCCCACCACCTACCACTCGCCCAGCAGGCGCTCCTTCGCTGACCCCCACCCCGCGCCCCCATCCACCACCACTGCATCCACGCTCACGTCCATACTCAGGGAGACCAAAGGAACCCTCGCCAATCTCTGGGGAAGCGTCAGTCAGGTCTGTCTGAGCTTGTACTTGCTTTTATTTACTGTGCGTGAACACTCCTGGTGGTCTGTGTGTATGTACTTTAATTGCACTTTGCAACGCGTGCTGCTGGCTTTAAAGGCAAGGGGTCCCCTACACCGACTTTCGAATTTAAAGTTCAAACCAATTTTATCATAAACTACATTTTTAACCGAGTCTTTTGCAAAAAACCGCTTTTCAAAATTCCTATCCGTTCATGAGTTGTCGGTGTGCAAAGTTCAGTCAAGTTCAGTACTGAAGACGGATTTGGGAACCACTACGGTAGTTAACTACGTAGTTAACTACCGTAGTGGTTCCCGAGGACCGCTTCAATACTGAAATTTATCGATTTTTATCTTCGAATAACTCATGAACGGATAGGAATTTTGAAAAGCGGTTTTTTGCAAAAGACTCGGTTAAAAATGTAGTTTATGATAAAATTGGTTTGAACTTTAAATTCGAAAGTCGGTGTAGGGGACCCCTTGCCTTTAACGTTCGTACTGTACTACTGTGTACTAGACAGACATCGTTTGTTCGTGGCTGGCGAGTTTTATGTACTGTATGTGCTGCGGCTGTCGAACATACGTACGTACGTACATAATAATTCTATGTACGTATAGTTTGTGTTGAATATACGAACTCTACGTATATGCGGTGTTATCTGCTCCAGCGTCACGTCTTTGATAGATTTTAACAAACCGTATGTACGTTATACACGCCCGTGACAGACATCTGAGATGGGGGCGTCATAGCTATAGTACAAATTATAATTCTAGGACCCATGTATTATTTATCTCGAGAACTACGCGACGTAGAGCAAAGCGGTCAAACTTCCACGGATAACTTTAGCTCGCCTCTCCAATAAAAAAAACCGTTTGATTTTATCTGCTCTCAGTGTCGAGATCTCGCCAAATTCCTTCAGCACTGAAATCGTGTCACCTTTCGGCAGACGCTAAACCACGCAAACCACGACACCCTGCGACCCTGTACGCCCGATGCGCATTTTCATCGTCTTCATCACGTATGCTTATTTCTGCCATTTTGATTTTTCGGGAGTTTGCGAGGTTTAGAATTGCCCAATGGTCCACGCCCGATTTGGCGATTTTAGTACTGAAGAAATTTGGCGAGATCTCGACACACAGAGCAGCTGGAGACAAACGGTTTTTTTTATTGGAAAGGCGAGCTAAAGTTATCCGTGGAAGTTTGACCGCTTTGCTCTACGTCGCGTAGTTCTCGAGATAAATAATACATGGGTCCTAGAATTATAATTTGTACTTTAGCTCATCCCCATGTGTGTGCCGATGACCGTACATGTGTGCTGTTGTAGTGGCTGAGCGCAGAGCGGAGTTCTTTGGATCCGGACTACGCGGCGGTGAGTCTGGACTCTTGCTCTTCTGCGCTGGAGGCGCGCGTGATTTCCGCTCCTCCTGCTTCTTCGCATCCCCCTCCTTCCTCCTGTCAGGAAGCGGGTCAGGCGCCCTTGTCCTCGTCGTCCCGCCTGCGTCGGCGCATTTTCGGAGGCGTGAGCGGCGGCAGGATGGCGGCGAGTTCCAGTCTTCTTCCCTCCTCCTCCACGGCCGGACTCGGCAGCACAGCCGCCAACGTGGCGGACAACTACTACCAGGTGGAAGTGGGCGACACCAAGCTCATGATCCTGAAGAGATATCAGAATCTCAAGCCTATCGGCTCCGGAGCCCAAGGCATCGTCTGGTAAGCTTCCAAGAGAAGATTCTTCGAAGGGAAAGGTTTTACGAAGAGAAAGGTACTTTGTATTATCTCGGCCCATTTCTATGCTTAGGGTAGGACAGGAGAAGTGGGACACTGAGGATATCTGGCAGGCTCAGGCTTCAACTGCCAAAACTCAATGATGGATTGGAATAAGTTGAAGTTAGATGTCCCGCCAGTACCGTATTTTTGTGTGTATATCCCCCCCCCCCCTGAGTATATCCCCCCCCCCCCCCCCCCCCAGTGTATAACCCCCATTGGCAAAACATAAATTTTGTCCTATGTATATCCCCCCTGCCCCATGTACTGGAAGGTACCTAACCTACCTATGTAAGCTCGTCATAAGCTAGCTATAGCTACTCCTACACCAAGCTACTATGCCTATAAGCTTAGCTGAGCATATCTTGTACTAGAATAACCCTGTTTTGACCGCGATTATGCCCTAAAACACGTACTTTTGACCTAAAAAACATGCCTCTACACACCTCACAAACAAAAATTTTGTCCCATGTATATCCCCCCAGTGTATATCCCCCCAGTGTATAACCCCCCATCAGACCTCTCGATTTTTGTATAGCCCCAAATACGGTACTCTTTTGTTTCCCACTGTCCCCCGTTCTGCCTCGTTGATTTTCCACCTCTCTGCTATTGCTTTTCGCAGCTTTTCCAAAAGCCGAGGTTCCTTTCTTGGGAGGCCGACTAGAAAGAGGCCCTCTCCTTTTCTTTGATGTTGCACCTATATGTACTGTACGTGGTACGTACGGGTATATGGATGGGCTGTGACTGTGTTTCAGTGCTGTATATGATTCGGTGAGCGAGCAGAACGTGGCGATCAAGAAGCTGAGTCGTCCATTCCAGAACGTGACACACGCCAAGCGTGCATTCAGAGAGTTCAAACTCATGAACCTCGTCAACCATAAAAATGTAGGGTACTGTGGGGTGAACCGGGACACGGGGTAAACCCGGACACCAGTATATCTCAGCAACCATAGGACCGATTGAGACAAGTATTCTACCAATGGACTCCGTGAACTCTCCTCTTTCAAATCAGCTACAATGCTCATCATTTCCTGAAGCGGCAAGTTCAGAAAAGCTTAGGTGTCCGGGTTTACCCCGTGTCCGGGTTTACCCCATAGTACCCTACTTCAGTACATTGGCATTTCTCCGTTGCTATGGCATTTCCATTGAGATGATGCGTGAGTGTGATTGATGCGTGTGTGCAGATAATCGGGCTGTTGAATGCGTTTACGCCGCAGAAGACGCTGGAGGACTTTTGTGATCTGTATATAGTGATGGAGCTGATGGATGCGAATCTGTGCCAAGTCATTCAGATGGATCTGGATCACGAGCGAATGTCCTATCTCCTCTATCAGATGCTTTGCGGCATCAGGCATCTGCACGCTGCCGGCATCATACACAGGGTATCAAAATGCATACAGTGCAGTACTGCGCATACAATACATGCGTGCTTGAAGCAGGTACATACCTCCTACAGTTATGATACGAAACTACTATGTACTGTACCTACCTATGTTGTTGTAAGTTTTGTTTGGCTTTTTGCTTGACTGCAGAACTAAGGCAAGTTTGTATCTGAAATGTTTTCCAGGACTTGAAGCCGAGTAACATCGTGGTGAAGAGTGATTGCAGTTTGAAGATATTGGACTTTGGTCTGGCTCGAAGCGCAGGAAGCAGTTTCATGATGACGCCCTACGTCGTCACTCGCTACTACAGAGCACCCGAAGTCATCCTCGGCATGGGATATGTGGAAAACGGTGAGCATGCAACCAGTTTCTTTCTACGCAGAGAGCAGATAGGCGACAGTTACCTAGTGTGTGTTGCCGTGAATTTAGCGAGCAGCCCCTTGTCGCTTGCCCCGACGTAACTCCTAGAAAAGCGTTCGTTCGAGCAAGATGGCAGCATATTTTTTGTTCACCTGGCCGCATGTTTGACGCTTTGCTGCCGCTTCTTTCGAATGATATGTAATGTTCCCTGTTGGCACGCTGCACGAATATGGAGAGGACAGCAAATGCAAAAATGCATTTCCGCGTGTCATGCCTTGATCTGCGGCCGAGAGTTTCTGGCTTTCGATGGGCGCTTTGCATTTGCATCTCCTATAACTCTGACTGACGTGTTGCTTTACGTTGATAATGTTATAACACGCTACATGGTAACTGCTCCTTCCTATGCAGGGGCGTTGTATTGATAATTGACTGGCTGTTTGCCCATATTTTTTTTTTTTGGCGAGACCGTACCCCACAGGGTCGGCTGTAGGTGAAACCCACCTAATCTCCTCCGAACCTTTAACAACGCCCGTTATGGTGGGCCAGTCCAGTGCCACAAGGCACGACCAACAATGGCCCGAACCAGGGAAGGGCCTGGCACGAAGCCGAACAGCCATCAGCGACCACTGGTCGGGGTGTGCTGACCCGAAGGAAAGCACTGGTGCCTTTAGAAGCCAGCGAGCGGGCGCACCATACTGCCGCTGGGGTTGCCAGTCGCTTTAATCCCACCTGGCGAGAGTGGGAACTCATGACGCAGAGGACGGCAGATCGGACGTAGCCCGTCTTACCGCCTGCGCCACGAGCGCGACCTGTTTGCCCATATTGCTACGTTCAGATTAGCGACGTGTTGTGACGTACACACTCACCCGAAAAGTCTATGGCTGTGCATGCTTTACAGGTTGCGATACAGTTGCTTACTTTTCGGACTTCGGACGGTACGTCGCTAATCTGAACGCGGCCTAACTTTTTACCTGGCTCCTTATTGTGCAAGCTGGCGACGTCGTCTTTCTGTTCTCTGTTGATTGCTGGCCTTTCGTTCTTCGTTCTGTGCCTACCATGTATGTTATGTACGTACATGTGCGCAGGTGGCATGCGCGCCTCTGCTTTTGCTCGCATCTGTGGCTTGTCCTTCTCTGCTATGGGCGTGTTGCTTGTTGTCTGTTTCCAGTGGACTTGTGGTCGGTGGGCTGTATATTCGGTGAGATGATCAGGGGCGGCGTCCTCTTTCCCGGCACCGACCACATCGACCAGTGGACGAAGATCGTGGAGCAGCTGGGGACGCCGCCTGCCGGCTTCATGCGGAAACTGCAGCCGACGGTGCGGAACTACGTGGAGAACAGGCCCAAGTTCCAGGGCTACCCCTTCGAGAAGCTGTTCCCCGACGTCCTCTTCCCCTCCTCCTCCTCCGACCCCCGACTCACAGGTTAGTCTGGCTCAACCCGCTAACTTGATGTTTCAGTGGACCTGTGGAGCATCGGCTGCATCTTCGGCGAGCTCATCCGCGGCCGCGTCCTCTTTCCCGGCACCGACCACATTGACCAGTGGACGAAGATAGTGGAGCAGCTGGGGACGCCGGCCAAGGACTTCCTGGCTCGACTCCAGCCCACCGTCCGCAACTACGTGGAGAACCGCCCCAAGTACCCGGGCTACAGCTTCGAAAAGCTCTTTCCCGACGTCTTCTTCCCCAAGGACTCGGAGAGTGGACGGTTAACGGGTGCGTGCCAGCCGAATTCGTTGCATTATCAGGATGACGGCGAGGCGACGACGGCTGCTATACACTGATACCACATGAACACACCTACTTACCTTATTACTGTGTATTTGAATTTTGAGAAAAGTGCGATCTTTTTTTTGATAGCGCGTTCACCAGGCGTCCGTCCGTCCGTCAAATCCGTAACGGACGTATGGCACACCGCAAACAACTTTTAGGGATTTGACGGACGGACGGGCGGATTTACGGACGTCTGGTGAACGCGCCATGATGCTCGAGATGGCAGACGTTTGATCTGTGAGCGCAGTTTTCTTGCTGCTAGATTGGAAGGAGTGGGGTAGAACTGCGAGCCTATTGTTGTTGCAGCGGCTCAAGCGCGCGATTTGCTGTCGAAGATGCTGGTGGTTGATCCGGAGAAGAGGATCTCAGTTGAGGAGGCGCTGCAGCATCCCTATGTCAACGTGTGGTTCGACGACAAGGAAGTCTACGCTCCACATCCCGCCAAATACGACCACTCGATCGACGAGCGAGAACACACCGTGGAAGAGTGGAAAAGTACGCATGCGCATGCATTATGTAGCCTGTCTGCACACGTTACCAGCAATTGTAGTTGTTCGGCCAGCGAGAGTTGTCTTTGGGCCCTTGTTCGTACTGCGAAAAATAGAAATTCATGGCTTTTCCCGCGTTTCTTGTATTCCTGTTCTGCGGGATTACTTGTAAAATTCGCAGCACGGGAAATGGCCCAAAGACAACTCAGATTTTTTCTCTCAACATCAGCAATTGACACTGGGTGACACATATCTTTGCTCATTGGGCTAAAAAATGTCCAGTCTACGTGTTGGTCAATAGTTCAATATAACTGCTGGTACGTAACTTGCTCTGTGTAGGTAGGTTTATGTACAGCAGTATATCCAGGTATAGGTTCGTACGTACGTACGTACCTGTTGTCCGATTGCAGAGTTGATCTTTGATGAAGTGATAACGTACGAGAAGACTCACGACGTCTACGGTACTGGTTCTCATTCCTCTGCTGCTGAGCCCATGGCTGTGGATGGATATATAGAGAACGGAAGCACAACTACTGCTCAACGATAACCAGAAGAATGCACTAAACTGAGAGCAGCTTCAAATTCTGAAGGGCATTTTGCCTGATACGTGGTCCTAGCGCATCGCATAGCCCGATAATTGGGATGGGAAACTATATTTTGCATCGGCTGACGTGTGATTGACTCATTACTATTTGGCGGCTGGCGTTTCAAACAACAATGTGTGGAAGATGAGTGACCTGGATGACTTTGTAATGGGGATTGGATTGTTTCATGCGTATCTCTACTGTATGTTCTGTTGTATGTAGGCTATATCGTGCTGTGCTCCACATAAATATGGGAACGTTTGATTATGTTGATGATGCTTGAATGGCCTGAAGATTTGTTTCGCTCACCGATTGAGATGAAGCTTGCTTTTTCTATATTTTTGTTCGATTGAGTGAAGTTGTCTTTTTGTAACAGGCCGCTGGCAGGTGCGACAAAAAAATCGGCGGCCAAGAATTTTAGGCAAACCAGCATAGTAGAAGGGAATTGTGATATTTTGTTACTTTAGTTCGATGGTGTCATGTGGTACGGAGGGAAACCATGTTATACGTACGTATTTGTGTGTGGCGAAAGACATACTGTACGTACATAGACAGTAAAGTACACTTGCATCGTGCACAATAAGTAATTAGCTCAGTAGCTGGCTATTTTTGGTTTGTGTTTATGAAGAAAAATGAATAAGATCAGGAACTGACAATTTTATATTGGTTCATCCCGTGGATATGTTGCTAAAGCTGAGCATTATCGTATTAGCAATCGGTTCGTCGTCATGGCGCAGGCACACTGCAGGAGGGATTTACAGTCGAGTGTGCTCTTTTCAAAAATTCAAGGCTCGCAAACGCTTTTAGGTTTGTCATCCTGTGCTTCCATTTTAGCTGGCTTTCCAGCGTCCAATTGCATAGCATGCCGCCAATCAAATTAGCAACAAGACAATATACTAAACTTTCCAACTGCCCTACGTCATTCGGCTGAATCACGATGGTGCCGGTTTGGCAATGGCAGTTTGCACCATTTTGCAGGAACACCGCCCCTTGAGATTCATTTAAGGAGTGATTTTTCGATAAGTTTACTTCCGAAGAATATGAGGTGGGTGGTTCTTTGATGAAACTCAACTCATCCTTATCTTTCGACTACTTGGCAGCAGCGGGTGGTAGTCGAAAAAGAGGCGAAAGAGGGAGTGGCAGCCGCCGACGTATAATACTATAATGTCCCATGCATACATACAGTATTACATATCACGGTATGTACGTAAGGCTTCAGCCATAGCCTTTTTTTACTGGCGGCGCACTGGGAAGTATTGACGGAGAAGATGGCAGCCAGTGCGAGTGTCAGAGTAGAGCTTAGAGGCAAGCTGGGCGTCTCCGCTGCGCCTTCAACGTCGAAGCTTGACTGAGTCGAACGAGTACAAGACTGCGGCCCATGTGGAGGTTAATAATACAGACACCTTATCGATTACGCCGTTCGTGTGCTTGCGTGGGCTCCCGTTCGGATATGCAAGTTTTCCTCATGTGCACATTGGAGAGGCCTTATAGTAGATTTGCGTGAGCTAGCGCAAAGTTGTTTCTTCACTCAGCTTCATCTGCTAGCTAAAGGCGGAAGGCTAACGTGATTTCTGGAGCTCGGGCGCACGGTAAACGAGCCAATAGGAAGCTAGCTAGTACAGACAGAGAACCATTTCTCGTGGCGTACGTACACACTACTTACTACATACTCGCATATGTATGCATGTACATATGTACATGCATATAGAAAACCACAGGGACTCAGCTCGCCTCCTCGCCAGCAAAGGGAAAAGAGGAAAACTCGGCCTCGTTTTCCTCATCTCGGCAACGGCAAAAGCCTTCCTTCGAAGCGCGCACTTCCATTCTCCGCCATGCATCGCTCATTGTTCCAGAGTCGCGTCGCGCTTTTCCCCCTCACACAAATATTCTCGCCTCATTATCTTTAGAGAGTGTCAAACATGCAACGGCAACTTTACTTATCTCCGAAGGTTTCTGCCAGCTCAACGCGTCTGCTATTTTTCAACCGGCGTCAACCAGCGCAAGAGAAGTAGCCTTATGATTGTCACCATAGCTTTCAAATCATCAATCAAGCCCATCATCTGCGGACTTCCAGAAATTACTTACTACCCTTATTGAGCTGGCATAGACAGACCATCACAAAATTTCCTCGCGATGTTCAAGGGACTTCTGAATACGATTTCTGAGGCGATTCAATCGCCAGAAAGCGGAAGAAGGGCGGAACAGAGAGGGCGATCCGGTTCTCGCGCTTCCACCTCCACCACTGCCCACAGTAGTCGAGGTGTGAGTCCTGAACCACTGGACGCCGCGTTGACTGGTCTGACGGATGAGGAAAGACAGCAAATTCACAGTGTGATGATTCGAGCTGCAAATTTGGCCCACGAAGAGCCACGATTATCTTCTTCTGCCCCTGCTGCAGTTGCTCCGATTGCTATCGCTGTCGATTCCAGCAGGATGCGTCCTGTTTCTCCAGCATTGTCCAGCTGCAGCAACGTCGAAGAGGAACAACCTGTCTTAGTCCAAATGGATTCTTTACCCGAAAGTAAGAGCGAGTAGACCAGTGGAGAAGTGCTCCTAAGGAGCACGAA
>JASAMW010003623.1:0-76705 GCA_030247985.1 Epsilonema sp. ZAB3_2
TCTTCGTCAAAATCTGACACATTGATGCATTGAACGTGGCTTTGTTCGAGCTTTTTGGATCTCAGAGCCCATTTGGTCAGCAGCCAATCAATAGTCCACTCCGAGCTGCAAAGTAGTCAACTGACTTCACAGTACTAGATATCCACCTCGTAGCAGTTTGCATGCATAGTGCTTTACTTTCTCTCCTGATAAGTAACCAAGGCATAGCATCGGTTCCGGTCAATTAACCATGCCACTGTCCACATGAGGTCCGCGAAGACTGACGGGTCAAAAAAGCAGTCTGAGGCCAAGATCACATCGATCTTAGACGGCAACTGCAGCAGCTGATCGGCATTGAACACACCCCAGTCCAAACCACGAATATCAGGATTGAAAATGCCGTTCTCCAAACAATTTTTGCCACAAAGTTTCAGAGCCTAATGATAGTAAAAAAGTTCTCTACAACAAATATACACACGCACATGTCGCAAAAAAAAGAGAAACTCCACTTCCACTCCACCAAAAGCCATATATTCAAACCCGGTGGGTAGGTACGTATCGTAAGTACCTTTCTGTGCGTTGACTGGTCGGTGAAGATGACATGGGACGCCCCAGCTTTGTAAGCAGTAATTCCAGGTACTCCAGTTCCACCAGCTCCCAACTCGAGAACAGTCTTCCCACGAACTAACTCTTTCTTTTGCCAGATGTACTGACTCAACAGTGGAGAACAAGGCCAGAGGTGTAGCGCGTAAACGCGCTCAGATGACGATGACGCCCTAGCAGCAGAGGCCAATGCTGGCGCAGTCATTTCGGTTGGACCAATAGATATGGTATGGATGTCGACTACACTGCAGAAAAAATATCTCTACAGGAGCGCAGGGCACAGGCACAGGAAAAAAGGCAACGATTTGCCATTGGTACGAAAGACCATTTGGAGGGAGAAAAGATAAAATCGTGTACGCTCTGTAAAATCTATTTTATATCCATCGATCTGCTACTTTTGTAATAATCAAACATCCATATTCAATCTCATGCCCGATAAATCACAAGATCAAGATCAAACTATAAAAATAATAACCTATTTCATTATAACAAACTGTATTAATGTACTCATCAAATGGAGTCCTATGTACGCTACATACGCAACGCCTTGATTACTACCTAGTACTAGTACCTATATCACGCACCAAATCACAACCAAAATTGGCAGAAAGATCAAGGATAGCAGCACCATTAGCGGTGTGATAAAGGCGAAGTGTTCCTGCTTGACCACTGGTGGATCATCTCCATTTGCCTCATTGTACAGGCGCTGATAGCATTGAGCTGCAACTGTGAGGTCATGTGGACGCCGCGGCTCGAATGCCAGTTCTTTCTTTGCTCGGTCCAGCGAGAAGTAGTGAGTAACACCCATCGTGTAGACTTCTTGTCTAGTGAAAAGTGGATCAGAACGAAGACCCAAAGACGTCAACAATGGTGTCAACGTCTCCAAGGCCCAGGCCAAGTACAACATCAGGAAAAGGGGAAGACGAACGGTAGGAAAGCGGACGTTCAGCGCCTGCGTTAACGGCCGCCAAAATTCAAAGCTGTCCACCGGTTCCTCTGCGTCCGCGATAAAATAGGCGCGACCCGCGGCAACATTAGACGTCAACGCCTCACAGGCAAGACGCATGGCCTGTGCACAGTTCTCGCCGCTAACGTACTGCACCAGACTACTCCCACCACGGCCGAACGTAGCAAAAAAGAGTCCACGTTTCATCAGGTACTGAAAAACAAAACATCATCCACTAAACCTAATGATTTTAAGCATTGTAAGCAGTTCGGTTACTAATCCATTCAAAAATGAAGTGCAGTGAACAAACTACAGCTAACCTACAAACTACCTAGTAGAGATGTAACAGGGCGACATTTTTCAAAGTGCCGGAGCCGGATCTGAAAAATTGCCCCGGCCGGAGCCGGAGCCGGATCCAAGCCCAGAAAATACTGTAGCAAACTACTGTAGGAAAAATGCGCAACAATTTTGATCATTTGATTGCTGCCATAATGAAATACAAAGGGAACATATGGGACAAATTGACTCAAATGCGATTGCCTGGCTGCAAAACAGTCTCATTCAAAAGTTTCGCAATAATTTTTGATCAATTTAAGATGGGAAAACCTCATTTTTTTCAAGGGGGCAGTCAGCAAAAAAGTGAAAAAGATAGACCGTGGATCCGGTACCGGATTCGCCTTCATTATGCCGGAGCCGGATCCTAAAATATGCCGGGATTTACCGGAGCCGGAGCCGGGGCCCCTGTTACATCTCTACTACCTAGTACCTACATACGTACTACTTTTACGTACGTACATGAAAACGTACGGCAAGACGACATACGGCAATTCGAGGCAAGTGACGTCTCTCCTTTTCTCCATAAATTCCCACAAATCTCAAGGCGCATGTTCGAAGCTTGGCAGGCTGTCCATCACCACAACTTGAACTGTCCAGAAGATTTCGCATGTTCGCCATCAGTATATACTTCTCCGCTATGGCTTTCGACCTGGAGTACCGGTCCACATACTAAAACAGTGTACCGCCTATGCATTCAGGCCCTGACACTGCTTTTCTGCAAGTGAGTAAACAGGAACAAACCTTTTCCAGGGGAAAGTAGGTCAATTCGTCCTCTTTGCCGTTTCTGATGTCCTGTCCACCAAATACCACGTTGATTGAACTGGCAAACACGAGATAAGGCACGGAATTGCGAATACAAGCTGTTAATACATTCTCCGCTCCCCCAATATTCACCTCATCGATCAGCTTCTTGTTCAGCTAACATAATTACAAAGCATACTAGTCACCACCCTGCTAAGCGTGATTACTGCAACCGAAACGCTTAGAATATTTTGACCTATTGTCGTAGTACACCGGGGTTTCTAAGCTTCACTGTCGTCAGCTATAAGGTACTATGGGGTAAACCCGGTATGGAAAATCCGGCCACCTGAGTTTCAGGGCTGCATATCTCAGCAACCAATGGACCGATTGAGACAAGTATGAGATCAACCGATTTCTTGAATTTCCCTCTTTCAAATGAGCTATTTGGTTCAGCGTTTGCTGAATTCAGCTAACATAATTACAAAGCATACTAGTCACCACCCTGCTAAGCGTGATTACTGCAACCGAAACGCTTAGAATATTTTGACCTATTGTCGTAGTACACCGGGGTTTCTAAGCTTCACTGTCGTCAGCTATAAGGTACTATGGGGTAAACCCGGTATGGAAAATCCGGCCACCTGAGTTTCAGGGCTGCATATCTCAGCAACCAATGGACCGATTGAGACAAGTATGAGATCAACCGATTTCTTGAATTTCCCTCTTTCAAATGAGCTATTTGGTTCAGCGTTTGCTGAATAAAGCCAGTTCAAAGGAGGTGGCCGGGTTTACCATACAGTACCCTATATACGAATGTACACATTCTCTGCCACTCATCCCATATGACGCCAACAGAAAAACACCATCACAGCCATGAAGAGCAACGTTCAAATCCTTCTCCTGTCTCACATCACCCTAAAAGACAAATAGCAATCCTGGGTTGGGTAGGCATTAGGCAAATGACAGAAACTTTCTTCGGCATGGCCCATTTTCCACCTGACCGACCCAATATTACTTTGAATTTACCTCTATTGCATATGTATACTATAGTTTTACAGCTCTTGACTTCATCAGTAGGGTACAACCTTTATTTTGATGACGTCGCCGGTGTCTCCAGCCCCAGTGTCGCCCAGGCCATGAGGTGGAGAGAAACGCCTATCAAACAGCACCACTTGATGACCAAAATTCAGTAGCTCTGCAGTCAAACAGCTCCCCAAATAGCCGCCACCACCCACAATGCACAGCTTCATCCCTGCCCCACACCAAGGCACCTACAAAAGTGCCTATCAAGCGTGCGTACAACACATGTACGTACATAGTTCTGAAATTGTAACGTATTGGCAAAACCGCGACCACACATCGATAGTAAATGCAAAATAAGACGAAAGGTTTATTTGGCTTCTCTGACGACATTCAGCAGATGCAACATTCAAATATGACATGAAAAGCTAAAACTCAAAAACTGGATAGAAGAATCAGAAGCTGTCAAACCGTGGAGGAAGCTGATGAAGCAGACAAGTAAGCCTAGAGATTGTAGCCAAATAAACAGGAAGTCAGCTATAATGCTTCATGCACTTCAGCTGTTCGTCTCATACTCAGCTGTCAGCCCCAATCAAAATAACTAACAACGCAATGTGTGATAGTGCTACATACATGCTCTATAGCCCTAATGTGTAATGTCTATAGACCTTCCAAGCAGCAAAACAACGACATACAGCGCTATCCTATTATCACATGTGGTCTCACCCCGTTGTCAGGCCAGACGTGAGCACAAACACACGCCAAGCAAAATAGTAGTCGTCTATAACATTACCCATACGCTCAATAAACAGCAACAACTGAAAAAAGCCTACCGATGACTACACCTATTACCACATCTTTATTCATAGATACTGATCTGTAGTATCTGTTGCAAAAAACCTTCTGAAATAATTATTGCACAAAGCAAGCAAAGTGCAATCTACTGTACAGGTCAGCGAAACTAGCAACACATACTACACCTCTGTGCATACCTTCACACTGCGAAAATATGGCATGATGTGCCTATAATAGCATGTACATTCGTATGCAGTACACAACACAGATGCAGCAGAGAAAATCATCATATGCACACGCTGACAACGTACATACATACGTCTCCGCATATACTGTACTATAGTACATCCTTTGCCCTACCCTCAACTCAAGTACAAGGAGCTATCGGCCATTGCACGCCTTCCACTTCTCTTTGATAGTAAAAAGGCAACAGAAGCCAGTCTGGAGTAGCAAACAAGAAGAATCGGCAGCAGGGGCTGAATGTTATGACGTGGGAGTGGGAGACGGCGGGTGCATAGGTTGGTCGGTGGCGTCTGGTGCCTTTGCCAGTTTGTTCGGCGTGGCCTCCCTGCTGTTGCCGACGTCTTCGGTGGCTGTTGTGGCCTCTCGCATCTGGCGCTCCTCCTCCGCCGCTCTCCTCTTCTCCCTCTGTTGCACGCCGCCTCGGCGCTTGGACGGCTTCGCAACCCCCGACGATGACTCCCCTCCTACACAACAAGCACTTACACCTCTAGCACTAACAATGGTCAGGGTCGACTACAATAACTTGTCCAGTCACTTTCGTAGATTCTAGTACAAAGAAACAGAGGAGAAGTGGGTTCAACTACACAGTCTCTGGACCGTTACCGCAGTGAAGCCATACGTATAGACGTGCTACAGTTAGCTAGCCCCGTGTGTTCATAACATACGTACACTTAGTTAGTGAGTGGAGTTTTAACCTTGAAACTGATGCTTTCGCTGATTTTTGCCCCGTTGATTGGCTGCGGAGGCGGAGACGTGCGGATGGAGGAGGGTGATGTTTCCAACTGCTTTCGTCCTTCCCTCTCGAAAGACCATGCGGGTGCCCGGCCGCAGAAACTCCGGATTCTTGATGAATCGAAAGCGGACATTCGCCTTGTCCCCAGTCCGCAGACAGTCCTGCGACATCTTCAGAATCGTCGCCGTCTGACGAATTGGACCCGCGTGTACTACACACACATACACAATCACAACCAATAGACACGAAAATTCCTGCCAGAGACAGGGGGCAATTGCCACTCGTGCAGTCGAGTTCCAACGTGCACAACTTCTGTTTCGCAAGTGTTCACGCTGGCCTCAAAATTGGCAAACGGTCATTGCCCCCCCCCCCCCCCGGTCAGAAGTTACACGTAGAGAATGTGCCTCTTTTCCTTACCCATGGCCTGATATTTGGGTGAGATAGTAGTTGGATGATGCAATACGAGGATGTCTCCCTCGAACTCCCAGCATGCTTGCGGATGCACGGCGGGATGAGCCATGATCATTCCCTTTCGAATCTCGGAGCGCTTGATCTTCTTGAGTGCGAAGGACGCCGTCTGTCCCCCTCGCACTTCCTTCACCGGCATCCGCTTACGATGAATCGACTTCACCGGCACCGGCAAAAACTCACCATCAGACTTCGGACCCAAGAGCAGAGTATCGTTCAGACGGATGCGCCCTTTGAGACACGTCCCCGACACCACAGTACCAACGCCCTAAACGCCAACGCATTCCCGACATACATACAATACCAGCCTACCCGGAGTGAAATGGGCGTACCGGGACGAGATAGGTATCGTCGATTTGGAATTCAGCCGGCTCGTTCTCGCACGCGTCACTCCTCAGACTGAGCAGATTCAGAAACATCTTCAGCAAATCCAGATGCAACCCTGTCACGTTTGACACTTGGAATATCGGACATATCCTGCAACACACTCGTGCACATGCCCACCGCCTTACACAAACTAACTACTACACGTACATACACATACGTGCATAGCCTACATAGTACATACTGCAACGACAATGCATGTAGCAGCATACGTGTTGTGTACCTATACACCACCAGGTAAAGGCATGTACTGTACCTCTCCGAGGTAAAATTGGAGGCGGACACGACGACGTCGTCCACTGATTGCACGAGGACGGGCAACTTTCGACAACCGGGAGACTTGAGGAGCTTCTGCAGCAGCTTGAGCGTCTCCTGCAGTACCGGACTGGGACACATGTCCACCTTGGTCACCACCACAAACACCGGAACATTCAGAGCCAACGCCAACCCCAAATGCTCCTTGCACATCCCCACCACGCCCGCGTTCGCTCCCACCTACAACACACACGCGTACGCACACACACACACACGGATGTAGACACCACAGTGTGCACTGTACAATAGTACCATAAGCATGCAGTAGTCCGGTAGATGTCCAGTCATTCCGAATATGGTCGTCTTCAGGTATTTCTCGTGTCCGGCCAAATCGATGAAAGTGATGACCTTGGTGGCGTCTTCGCAGATGCGCACCCAATCCAAATGTCCGTCGTGCGGGTCTGGATTATTCACAATACGACCCACAGCATCAAAACCCAGAATGTCATTCCCCACTGATGATGTACGACCACTCTCCACCTCGTGCTTATGCCTAAAACAACACGCTACTAGTAATTGTAATCGGCCATACAATCGAAGAGCTATGTACACGCGACATCAGTAAGTTTCCAGTAAAACTCTGTAATTGTACCTAAAGTCTGGCCAGAAAGAGCTGGCGCGCTAGGTACTTTATTACGCACAGAAATATACACACACAGATATCTCAGCACAGGAAAATTGCGCATTTACTATGTGGTATGTACATTGCGCACTGTGCGTATTTCTGTACGTAAATAAGTATACCTGGCGCCTTAGCCCGTGCTGCTCAACTTACATGTACTGTACTGTAGACACGCATACTTTACCTGAATAGTTTGAGTCGTGCGTGTCCCCGTCCGTTGTCTAGCTCTCCGTGTGTGAGCACACCCAAGAGCGTGGACTTTCCGGCGTCCACATTTCCCACCACAGCCACGCGAACTTCCATGAAATCCCGCGCCTCCGCCCGTCGCCTCACCAGATAATCAGCAGTGCACACAGCGCCCATCTGTCGCGTTCGTAGACGCAGAATTTCAGCGTTCACCTTGGCGGCCATGTTGCGTAAAGTGCGCTCGGAACTCGCCAGTTCCTCCTGACTGATACCGGCGTCATCTCCGTGTTCCGCCGCCCCCACCTCCAACAAGCACTCGCCCTGTCCCGCCGTCAGACGCACTTCTAGTCTGTCCACCAGCACATCGAAATCCTCGACGGAGGGGGCGACCAAGGCGTCCTTGCGCAAAAACGCGTCCTCCTCCTGTCCTTCCTCCAACCCGTCTGCTGGCATCAGGGCAAAGGAGGCACAAGCCGCATCTTCGGCATGAAGCGGACTGCCGCCGCCGTTCTCGCCATTCCGCTGCTCTTGCAGCGCCGCAGCTTCCGCAAACAGAGCAGCCGTGTTCTTGGCGCTCTGAGGCGTCTGATCCAACAGCGCTGACATTTCTCTACTAGTTTGATGCCGTCTCTTTCCTGCTTCTCAGATTCGTCTTCCTATCACATCGTTTCTCGTGAGGAAAGAAAACTGCTGGAAAAAAACAAACAGAAAGAAAGAGTACGCTAGGATATTCGATATTGTTTGAGACAGAGCCATTGGTTATATACGCGAGTTTTTACGGAATTGCACAATATCGCGTCACACTTGCACAACGGAAGATCATGCGTGCAATGTGCAATGATTCGTACTTATACGATATGATCCGTATTTTTGGGTGTATAGCCCCATACAAAAATCGAGAGGTCTGATGGGGGTTATACACTGGGGGGGGGGGGGGATATACACTGGGGGGATATATGTACATGGGACAAAATTTTTGTTTGTGAGAGGTGTGTAGAGGCATGTTTTTGACGTCAAAAGTACGTGTTTTAGGGCATAATCGTGGTTAAAACAGGGTTATTCTAGTATAAGACATGCTCAGCTAAGCTTATAGGCATGGTAGCTTGGTGTAGGAGTAGCTATAGCTAGCTTATGACCAGCTTACATAGGTAGGTTAGGTAACTTTCAGTACATGGGGGTTATACACCAGGGGGGATATACGTACATAGGACAAAATTTATGTTTTGCCAATGGGGGAGTTGTACACTGGGGGATATACTCAGGGGGATATACACCCAAAAATACGGTACCTCTTCATTTATCTTGCCTTGCTCAAGTTCGAATGATGATGCAACCAAAAGCAAGCAACGTTAGGAAATCCTTGTTGCCTGCCCTCCCTGCGCCTGCGTCTGCGGTCTGCCTGCGGGTGTGGGTATTTGCGGGAACGGGAACGGGAACGAGGGTGGGGAATGTATTAGCGGGGAGCCAAAGAAACCATAGCAATATGGGGTCCAAAATGTTCGTCATTTCAAGCCGAATCGAACCGTATCATTTTCAGAGTGATAGCTTCATGCTAGAATGAGATATTGACCTTCAAATATGCTGTGCGGAAATGTGCATGCATATGTACATAGTGTCAAAAATATATAATTGGCTCAATATTTTAGTTCTAAGAATATGCAGAAACCAAAAGACGCAGGTTTTCTCGCCAGCGTTTGCAAACGGTCACACCCTAAAGTGCACACAAGACTAAAGCTCGAGATGCACAAAAGGGTTTCAAGATCTGCAAAAGGGTTGCCAGACCTGCAAAAGGGTTTCCGCATGTACAATTTTCGCCTGATGGTGTACAAAATGGTTGCCAGATCTATACGCAAGAGGGTTGCCAGATCTATGATAGGGTTGCCAATTCTGCGACAGGGTTTCCAGATGTGCAACTTTTTGCCAGATTTAGATGCCCAAAATGGTTGTCATGGCGCATTCACCAGACGTCCATACGGACGTACGTCCGACGTATCTACATACATTAACCATGTACTCCTAGATCGTCCGACGTATTTAGGAGTACACGATTTATGCATGTAGATACGTCGGACGTACGTCCGTACGGACGTCTGGTGAACGCGCCATCAGATGTGCACAATGCTGCCAGATCCGCAATAGGGTTGCCAGAACTGCAATAGGTTTGCTAGATCTGCAAAAGGGTTGCCAGATTTGCAAAATGGTGGCTGGAATGGCGCTCCATGCTGTGTGGCATAGACACTAGAATTGGGGAGGACGACCGCCTCCACAACACAAAGTGTCCAACCTGGTCTGACAATGCACTTCCAATAATAGTGGCAAAATTGACTCAGGGTGGAAAGTTTTCAATTCACATATGAACTACACATATCAACTTACTCTAAAATCCTAAAAACATGCATAGCAGTCACATGGGTTCCATTCAATGACAAAGAACATGTGAAATACAATACATATCAAATGTCCATATTCAATAGATAACAGTTGTCTTTTCTGACTTTTGAGCTTCAAAACATAGTTATGATAGGAATATGACCCTTTTCCACATGCTGTTCATCTTCAACAAATGATGCCAAGAGTATCACCTTGTTCTTGGCCATGCTGTTGAACAGTGTTGAGAGCAGTCTAACTGCAAAATTGTGCCCATTACCACAGTGCAGTTTGTTGACAGAGGTTTCTTCCAACAGGCCATATTCCCGCAGCAGCTGGCAAATAACCAGCTCAATATTGGCTTCTGAATCCATGGTGCATGAAGACTGCTTGCTTCTCCACTGTTGTTGTGATGGCAGTTAATGAATCCCAGGAGTGCAGCCCAATGCCATCCCATGGGCCAGAGGATAGTTTGATTTGATGAGTCCACCACAATTTACCTGCAACAAAAATGCATCAAGTTGCATCCATAAGGCTGCCAAATAGTTCCTTGGCAACAGCATAGGCTACTAAAGTCTGTTTAGCTGCTATACAGTCTAACTAAGCAACAGTTTGCAATGAAACTCTTTCACAGTTTGCATGTACAGGGTTTAGCAGCAAAATAGGAGCACAGTCATGAAGCATGGAGAGAAGTTCATATTTGCTTTTCTATTTTATACATGACTTAGTTCCATAGCAAACTCTCAGTGGCCAGACTATTGGCCACTTGCACTAAGACTGGGTAGTCACAATCGAAAGGTGGCCCCGCTGTTTCAGATCAGTTTCAACAAGTATTGGGGTCAAAATTTTACCAACAATCGTGACAACGCAAATCGTCCATATCCATACTATCATGTTTTCCAGCCGCGACTCCAATCACAGACATTGCCATATCGCCACCTCCAAAGAACAAAATTTGGATCAAATTGGTTCTTTAGGAGTGGACGAAATGACAACATTCGTGATTGGAGTTGAGGCTGAAAAACCATAGACACTAAAATGGTAGTACAGGGTGTTTCCTTTGGATATATCATGTCGTTTGGGCCTATAGCTTGGGAACCACAAGAGTTAAGAGGCTGAAAATTTTCCTGCAGATACCCAAGAATATGCATAACCTTGTGTAAAAATTTCGTCCCACAACTCTAATCTGAACATAAGATATTGGTGCCTCAAGTTTCGACCACGAAAATCGCGAAGTTCTTGAATCAGAACTGGCGGTCAGAGTAAAACTTGTGGCATTTTCATCATAGCGCTAGTCAACACCTGAAAACACCATGAGAATATTATTTTCCAGTTCCGGAAACGTTTTCAGTTTTCTAAAACAAAGCTTGCTCTAAGAAATCCAAAAAGGAATAGTTGGGAACCCAGATAGGGCGAACCACCGACTTGCAATTCAAAAAGTTGTAATTTTCGTGGTCGAAACTTTAGGCACCAATATCTTACGTTCAGATTGGAGCTTTAGGACGAAATTTTTACACAAGGTTAGGCATATTCTTGGGTATCTGCTGGAAAATTTTCAGCCTCTTAACTCTTGTGGTTCCCAAGTTATAGCCCCAAACGACATGATATATCCAAAGGAAACACCCTGTAGTAGCCATCATAAAGTAGTTGCTTCATAGCAAATCATGTGCTCATCATCTTATGGCAAGTTATTTTTACAAAATATGCGCAAGACCATGTTGGAAACTCTGAATTGGGAGGTGGTTGTCCTCCCCCATTTTAGTGTCTATGGAAAAACCCTGTAGAAAGGGGGTGATGCTTTGAGTTGCAGCATGTACCTTTTTGGAGGGGGTTTGTTCATCTTCTTCTTGCCCACTGTCATAGTCTTCTTGATCCTTTGAAATAATTCCAGCTCATGACTAGGATCGAAGGTCCTGGGGGTTGGTTGAAGGTGCTTCCTGTAGCCACTACTGCTGCTGCGTTGCCAGGAAAACGTAAAGTTTCTGACAGGTATTGCAGGTGGGGAATCTTACAATTACTGCTGTCTTTTCTCTTTTCTCTTGCACTTGCGAGGCATTTTTCTTCATCGCTTCTTCTCTGTCATCCCATTTGTCAATATAATGAAGAGAATCATCCACAGATAATTTATATTTTTTGAATATTTTTCAAAAAGTGGCACATACCCCTAGAACGCTCCTTCGTTGCGCGCCCGTCGTTTCGCTTCGCTACATCCAACGCGCTTAGCGAAGCGGAGCGCACGCTCTAGGCATACATGAAGTAATCGCTCGTCTCGTGGCAAATTGTTTTGCAAAATATGGGCAAGACCAGGCTGGACACTTTGTGTTGCGGAGGCGGTAGTCCCCCCCCATTTTAGTGTTCCTGTGTGTGGCCACTCGTCATTGTACAACACTATGTACATTATATGCGTGCACATTTCGCGCACAGCATATTTGAAGGTCAATATCTCATCCAAGCATGAAGCTATCACTCTGAAAATGATACCGTTCAATTCGGCTTGAAATGACGAACATTTTGAACCCAATATTGCTATGGTTTCTATGGCTCCCCGCCAATACATTCCCCGCCCCCCGTTCCCGCGTTCCCCTTAAATTCCTCTGCTTTTCCGCCCCCGTTCCCGTTACCGCACAGCACACAGCACCTGCTACACTCTGGCCCTATCCCCCAAAACTGTATGTGGCATGACAGCATGACGGGATGCCTGTGGCTTGAGTGGGTCCATAGTTTCTCGCATACCATAGACTCCTCGAAAATAGACATAGACTTCTCGATAAAAGAAATCTATGGCGGCAACGTTTAATTTGCGCAGGCGCAGGCGCAGGCGCAGACGTAGGCGCAGACGTAGGCGCAGGCGCAGGTGTAGACTTCTAGAATAAGTTGGGAACGCGAGGCAACGACGAAAGTGCGCAGTCACAGGACGAAGCTTTTGAAACAGTATGTATGCAGTCCGCCAACACATGCAGTAGAATAGCTATAAAAATAGGAATGTCCATTTCGAATGAAAGTACAAACCTCCAGGTTGTAAATTTTGAAACATTAGCTGAATATTTCGACAACTGCCTTCTATTTCTGAGAAAATTTCAGAAAATGCTCAAACTGTATTCAGCAGAAAGCAAAAATTGCACGAAACCTACATTTTGGATCCGACCTCGATTTTCCCCGATTTTCTGGGTCCGGGTAGCAAAAAAAGCCGCTTTTTTCTGTCTGGGTTTCGGATCCAGGTACCTGTGAGACCTCTTGTAATATCTGTATCTATTCAGGCTTAGGCTTAGGTTGAGCCTTAGGCTGAGGCTTAGGCTTAGGTATTGGATGTAAAGGCAGAGGGGCATGGCTCAGCCTAAACCTCAGACTTAGCCTAAGCCTAAGCCTCAGCCTTAGCCTAAGCCTAAGCTCACCAATATTACAGTTCACTGTTCACGATTCCTTTCATTTAGCTCTCACCATTCACCGTTCACTGTTCGTCGTTGCCTTGCGGTCCTACTTGTTCTAGAAGTCCACACCTGCGCCTGCGCCTGCGTCTGCGCCTGCGCCTGCGCCTGCGCAAATTAAATGTTGCCATCTATGGCCCAGCGCCACAACCATGGACAGCTAAACCATTGCTCCGGTTTAGAATTTAGAGGTCCATGCCCCAACCCCCATGCCATGAAATCAAGAAAGCCGCTGCTGCTGCATCAAGAAAGCACAGCACAGCCATATAGGGGAAACGGCTGGCGGCTACCGCTACCCCTGTACTTTCCGGCACACGTTTTCGCCTTCGCCAAATCGACGGCGTTCCCGTAAAAGTTGGAAGATGATTCAGAATATAGTAGAGACTCGAAGGAGAAAGCAGGAGGTTGGAGGAAATGACGAGGATACGACGGTTGCACGGACGTCTTCTTCCTACTTTGCTTCTTTCTGTACTGGCTTCGCACTTGCATTGGTGGACGTCATTGTCGTATTTTCAGGTAAAGATGCATGTCGCGTTCACAACGGACGCTGAACGCCGGCGTTGACGCTGCGTCAACGTCAACGCAAATATTAGCGTTCAACGCCAACGCAGATATCCACGCTTTTCCTATGATTTAGATTAGCCGCACGAGGGCATCATGTGATCGGGTCCCGAAGCGAACGAAGAAAAACTATGGTGTACGCACTTACGCGCGTTGCGTCGTCGTCTTCGTTTTTACTACGTACGTACGTACCGTAGTCTTTCTTCGTTCGCTTCGGGACCCGATCACATGATGCCCTCGTGCGGCTAATCTAAATCATGGGAAAAGCGTGGATGCTAAATTATTGGCAATTGAATATTGAGACTGCATGTACTGTTGCGTATACCCTCATACGATATGACTAGACTAGACTGTAGTGCATAGATAGTAGGTAGCAGCGCGGTTTAACTTCAGCCGTCTCTGTGTTTGCTTGCAGCTGGTACAATATGTTTTCTGATGTTGCACGGTGCATTGCCGACGACAGAGCGCGGCTTCTACTGCAATGATTCGAGTATCGCAGCTCCCTTCTATCCCAACTCCATTCGAGCCAGCTGGCTCCTCTCTGTCTGTCTGGGCACTCCGACTCTGGCCATCCTGGCCACAGAGTTCCTGCTGGTCTGGAAGCAGCAGCGCCCAGCTCGGCCTCCGTCTCAGGCGATTCGTCGCTATTTCGCGCGTGCTACTGTCCTCATCTGCGAGTACCTGATCGGCTTCGTGCTAGTGCTGTCGCTGGTGGAGGCGACTAAGGCGGCCAGCGGACGCTTGCGCCCTCACTTCCTCAGCGTGTGTCGGCCCAACTGGACGGCCTTGCGGCCCGACTGCGCCATGCAACCCTACAGCTTCGTGCCGTATGCGCAGTGTCGGACGACGGACGCTAGGGCTCTGCGTCAGGCGAGACACAGCTTCCCCAGTGGACACGCCGCCTCCGCTGCTTTCTCCTTCGTTTACCTCCTCCTCTACTACAGAACGACCGAGACTGCTTCTTTTGCTGCTGCTAGCAGCTGCAACACGGCAATGGGTTCGGCTCTGTTGGTGGTGTACGCGTTGTGGACTGCAGCCTGTTGCGTCACGCGCATAACTGATGCCTGGCATCATCCCTCCGACGTACTAGTCGGCGCCGCAGTTGGACTGATTAGCTCTTACGTCTACTTTACCCGGCGCGGTGCCAAACTTCGGGTGATTCAAACTATGTGATACCGTACACACTCCTTCGTGTACAACAGTCTGCCCATCAAATTTTTAGAAGTAGGTATTTATAGCACTGTTAAAGCCCCTATAGTTGTTTTCTCAACTGATGAGAGTGAGTATTACGTTGCGTAGATCGCGTCAGTTTTCAGCGATTGCAGTGTGTAGTCGTTTGGTGTGTTGTTGTTGTTGGAGTAGTATTAGGCGTAATGTTGTGGCGCTATGCCACAAAATCTTAATCACGCCATTCGACGGATGAATAAAGTTTATGAAGTGCGGTGGATTTGTTAGTTTTTGCCTTCGTTCGTACTGCCAAGCTCTGCAGTGAGACCAATTTCGCTAAATCATGTACTGTATGTATGTATGTACGTGTATGTATATCAGTGAGAAGAGAAGTACTACATACGACTAGTACGCTCGATTGATATGATACTCTACGCTACGAATACTTTCAGTTTCAGGGACGTGCCAACTGTCAATTCAGGGAATGGCGGCAGAAGTGAGAAATTTTCGTGAGGTTGGAAAAAAGATTGTGGCAGTGGCGCGAAACTACAGGGCTCATGCGGCTGAAATGAAAAGTTCAATACCCGAAAAGCCCATTTTCTTCTTCAAACCTACCACCGCCTACCTTACCAAGGGACATCCAATCAGGGTGTACACTTGTTCACAGTAGCCAGGGTCGTATTGCAACACATGATTACCGCATTTACCCATGCATAGCCCCCCCCCCCCTATGCATAGCCCCATATTGGCAAAACATAAAAATGCCCTATGCATAGCCCCCCCCCCCCCCCCCCCCCTCTGCATAGCCCCATATGTACTGTACAGTACCTGAACCTACCTACATAAGCTGGTCATAAGTAGAGATGCCGCGATATATCGATATCGATATCGAATTAGTCGATATATCGAAAATTTTTCTGGTATCGATATCGATATCGTATCGAATTTCTAAATTTTGAAAATATCGATATCGATCTCGATATCGGCCTTTTTTCTAAAAGCAATATCGATATCGATATCGTATCGAAATTGGGCAAAAGTAAAATATCGATATCGATCTCGATATCGACCATTTTTTGCAAAAAAATATCGAAATTTCGATGCACTTGCAGCGCCTTTTTTGGCCAAAAATTAGCTCGCGCCACCTATGATTCAGTGAAAATTTTCTGACACCCAAGTACATGTATGTAACCTGACAGGTTGTGGTGAGATGATGATGTTATACTGTAATGTTCCGTATATAGCCCCCTCATGTATAGCCCCAAATCGGTCACTAGTGCTTGCTCTTGTGCATAGCCCCCTATTTTGAACCACAAAAAGCAAGGGAAATCAAGCGTTTTTGCGCTAAAAACAGCGTTTTTGAGGTGATTCAGTGTTTTGAGGTGCTTTTTGTGGCCATCAGTCAGATGTCTTTGATTGCCTAACTTGAAAAGTTGATTGTAAATTAGCTGAAAAAGCTTCTTGATTACTCAAACCTACCTTCATATACAGAGTGTCTCAAAATAAATGGTCCACCTTTCTGTGCATGTAACTCTGGAACCACATCTTCGATTTTCATGCGGTTTCTTTTTTATTTTGTTTAGCCAAGGCTTCAACGCAGATGTGTACAAAATTTCAACTATTTCGTCCACATACTTTGGAGATTGCGACGGTTTGAATCTTGAAGCTCAAAATCGACGTTTTTCTTCAGTAATGGAGAAAAATCTCGTCTTATTCTTTCAAGATGCCAGTTCAATGCGTTTGCTACCCTGGCACTGGGGCTAACGCATGAGATACACATTTTCTAGCATTTTGGAACATCTTTTTTTCATTAGGAGGCTAATTTTGTTTGGACCATGCACAGAAGACCGCCCCTAATCGGCACTATCAGTTTGAAAACCCTCGTTTTTACCGCCGGGGAAAGAACGTGTTTGAGCAGCTTCCACTTAGCCTATGAAGCTCAACTTGTGTACACATCTGAGTTGAAGCCTTCGCTACAAAATACAAAAAAACCGCATGAAAATTTAAGGTGTGGTTCCAGAGTTACATGCACTGGAAAATGGACGGTTTATTATGAGACACCGTTTAGTGTACAACAGGTTTATTGGTGCGCCGTGAAGAAATTTGATCTTTTTTTAACCATTTTCAAAATATCGATATCGATATCGAGTCGATATTCTGCCCAAAATATCGATATCGATATCGATATCGACCCTTTGAAAATTTTAGATATCGATATCGATATCGTATCGAATTTCCAAAAGTTCGAAATATCGATATCGATCTCGATATCGGTCATTTTACAAAAGGTAGTATCGATATCGATATCGATTTTCTGACAGTTCTGATATCGCGGCATCTCTAGTCATAAGCTACCCATAGCCACTCCCACACCAAGGTAAGATGCCTATAAGCCTGCTTGGGGGTGTATTGTACTAGAATAACCCTGTTTTGACCTCAATTATGTCGTAAAACATGTGCTTTTGACCTAAAAAATATGCCTCTGTGCACCTCTCAAAAACATAAAAAATGTCACATGCATAGCCCCCCTATGCATAGCCCCATATAGGACCTCTCAATTTTTGCATAGCCCCATGCATGGGTAAATACGGTATTATAACATTTTATGCCGTAGTGAACGTGTGTGCTGTGTACGTACAGGTAGGTACCTTGATAATATGAAGAATTTCGTCATGCTGCTAGAGTATTGTTGCTTTTAGTTCCCACCGGGTTGTAAAGTTCTGCATCATGAAGTGGAGCTGGGAGTTGTGTTGGGTAAACGAGCCTCAGCTGTGCACAAGGCTTCAGCGATGCAGCACATTGGTGGCTTTGTGTTGGCATTGGACATGACAGCCAGAGATTTTCAGGTACTGTTGGATATATGTGTTAGTACCTATTTTTGTGTGTGCGTGCGGTACTTGTGACAGATTCATATTCATAGGATGAGGCGAAGGCGAAAGGGGAGCCGTGGTTTCTGGCTAAGGGATTTGACGGTGCTTGTCCCGTGTCTGAGCTCATTCCGCCAGAGCAACTGCCTCATCCTCAAAGTGCGCATCTATGGCTCAAAGTGAACGGAGAGCTGAGGCAAGATGGCAATACGAACCAAATGATCTTTGATATTCCACATCTGCTGGAATACGTGACATCTTTTGTGGCGTTGGAGCCCGGTGATCTTTTACTCACCGGTACACCGCATGGAGTTGGACCCGTGATTTCTGGCGATGTCATTGAATGTGGCGTTAATGACTTCGCCATGACATTTGTCGTTGCATAGTAAAAATATGAAACATACAATACGTATGAGCTTATTTTTTTACTCTACTACCAACAGCAGAGGGCAATAATGTACATACGTACCTAACTACCTACCTACACACACTCAGGCTCGGCGTTTTGCCGCCCACATAGAATCCCTTCGCTATTTTTGAGTCCTGGTGATAGCACGTTCGGTTTCGGATTAGGATTATATTTCTTCACTATTGAACATTGCATATTTTGTAATGCTGATGATACAATCTGATGAAGCGATTGGAGGATAATAAATATAGGCAAGACGCGACAGGACAGACACAAACAATGGCTGTTGTAAAACTTTCTACGCTACCGATTCCTTGCGAAATAAAAAGATACAGGAGCCAAACAACACGCCATACACTTTCATTTTTATCACTTAACTTCGTCGCTTAGTATTTACTCTCGTTTTCAGCTGCCGAGTTAAGTATAGCGAGAGCATACTGAGAATATTATCAAGATTATCTAGCATCATTCAGTAGTTAGACGAGACGCTGGAACTGTTGGTAAAGTCCGTGTCTAATTGTTGAGTTGTTATGGCAACGTTTTCTGAAGAAAAAAGCAATGAATGAGAATTAGGCTATGTCGGAACGTACTGTAAACCCTCGTTTGTACTGTAGCCCCTCTTATCTACATATAGTAGCCTCAAGTTTATGGAAGACGGAGGAGAGGCGTTTATTTTCTCTGGTCACTTTTTGGGTTAGGGTTTCCACTTATCTTGTCATCGGCCTTCTTGGCTGGTTGTTGCCCGCTCCTTGAGGGCATAGTGAAGGCTGCCCAACCCAGCGAGCCTGTCTTCTTTCTGCGGCACGCAAGTTGTTCCTTCCTCCTCCCTGTTTGGGCTAACCTTGTCCTGCCTGCCACACGCAGCCCCGCTCATTTGTTTTCCTCTTGTGCTATAGCCTTTGGTCTCTCCTTTGACCAGCAAGCAGCGCTCGTCGCTCCGCTCGATGGCCTGTTCCTCCCTCCCTCCCTTCTCCCTGTCCACTACTGATGTATTTCCTAAAACGCTCAAACACTGTATTACCAAACGCATTATCGATCCGTTTTCCGTCTTCCAAAAAGTTGCAGCTACTCTACCCCCTCATATAGCCCAATCAAGGGCCACTGACGTTTTGATAGCCCCAGGAGCTATAAACAAGGGTTTATACAGTATGCGCATCTAATCTACCACAGTAACTTTGTTACGTCTAAATTTACCAGATCTCAAAAAAACGGAGTATTCGTGATGTTGCATCTTTGCCCATGCGTGTGCAATAGTTCCGGGATCTCCGTCGATCAAATGAAACACGTTGATAACGTCGGGGTCTTCCAAAAGGTAGGACGAAATGGGAGGAGAAGGGGACTGTAGTTCAGGAGACGGGAGCGGCGGCGGTGCAGCCACAATGATCTTCGGCGTAGTAGTGGTGCTGACCATCTGCCGTTGTTGGTAGTGTACGGGTCCTGGGAGTTCGAGGGGGTCGGTGGCGTCCTCCTCTTCTTCCTCATCCTCCTCCTCCATGGACTCCACTTGGTGGGCGAGCGCCGGATCCGCATCCAGCAACTTGTCGGCGGCTGCGATCTCCTGCTTCGAGTAGGTGTAGCGACGGTCGTAGGCTTGAAACCGCATCATCCGCTTGAGCGCTTGGAAACTGTCGCTCTTCTTGTGGTCTTTGGCTCTCGTCTTCCATCCCCGCTTCTCTTCCTCCGACAGCTCGTTCCAATAAGGCGTCGCAGCCTTATTCATGTCTTGCGCTCGCGCCAAACTCCGACCCAACTTCTCTTCCAACGAAGGACGCATCTGTTCCGCAAACATCATGAAACCGTTGCAACATGGCTTCGGCATCTTCGCGATTTTGTTCTCGGGTACAAAACTCCAGGCAAAAGCGAACCACAGCTTATGCTCTACAAAAACAACAATGACAGTAAGGACAATAGTAATTTACAATCAATCAGCGCTTCTTGCTGATAGTCGCAGGGTCACCGGAAATTGTTTATGGTTTGCCTTTCCTGGGTTGAAAAAATACTCATTTTCTTTTTTGCGGACGGTTGGAGCAGTTGGTTTTCGAGGCACGCCGAAGACACCGACCATACTTGACCATACTAACCAAATCGGAAAAGCGGGATGAATTCTGTGGAGATTTTCCCCAAAGGCGACATCATCTTTGGCAAGGAGCCGTACGATCAGGAGGAGAGAGCCGAGCTTCGACTGCGCAACAATTCCACGGACGAGCGTCTGGCTTTCAAGCTGAAATCCACACAGCCGACCATTTTGAAGATAAAGCCGGGCCACGGTTACGCGAATCCGGGAGAGGAAGTGAAGATCAGCCTGACTCGAATGCCGATTTCTGACAAGGCGACTCAAGCGGTGGATGCGGAAGAGTGGGTGTCTCTGCTCGTGGCTCCAGCGTCATCTTCAGCCCCTGTCAAAGCTTGGAAGTTCTGGCGGGATCAAGCACCGGCCACGCCTGATCGCTTCGTGTGGCCGCTCAGTTTTGAAGGGCTAACAGTCAACAGAAGTGAAGAAGATGACGAAGAAGCAGACGATGACAAGGAGAGAAATAAAAAGGAGTGAAAGAATGATATGTAGGCCTACTATGTACATGGAGAGGCTAACTGACGTACTGTATCGCATAACATTGCGCAGTATAGTACATAATGTAGTACACACATGTGAGCAATGCAGAAATAAAATGCAATCGTCGATTCAATCCTTTCGTACGAAGACAATTTTAGACAAGGCACGCGACTCGTGGGCCAATTTTATTTTTTCTTACGATCGGAACCGGTTGAACTTTCTCTTTCTTCTATTTGGTTGTGTCCCGTGTCCGCCTGCCGTTTTTCCTCGGTGTGTGCGTGCGTCCTCTTTTTTTCGGCTGACTGGCATCAGAAATGGAGAATCCGATTCATCCGGTCGATAATCTTTTGAGGGATTTATCGAGACACGCGGAGCGACTGCTGTTGGAGTTGAAGCGATTGCCGAGAACCGAATATGCGCCCGCTCCTCCCGTAGATCAGCAACTCGCCGCAACCCACACCACGCCACCGCTGCATACTCCACCAACAGCTACTGATCATGCGGCCAGTGAACCAGGAATGGCGAAAGAAGAGGGCGCTGGAGACAAAGGCGGCAAGGAGCCTGTCGTTGAAGAGCAAGAGCAGCCGAATTTTTTCAAGAAGAAAGCGAACACCAGCAGCAGTACGCTGGATGAGGGCGAGACGGAGGGCAGCCCGACCGCCGGCAACCTCAGCTTGGACAGTAACGTATCGGACGATCGGAGTGAGCAGGCAGAATCCACCACGCCCCGTGACAAAAGGAGCGTTCAGGCGGCGGCGACAGCAGAGCAGAAGCAGACGGAGCACACGCTGTCGGCAGCCAGGGAGAAGCTAACAACGAAGCAGCCGCCCATGGCGCAGCTGGCACCTGCAGCCAAGGAGACGCGGCCCCCTGCTGCGAAAGAAGGAACGGCGACGCAGACGGAAACGGATGAGCAGAGCGAATGGGAGATGGCCACCTACGAGTTCAAGATTCAGCTGTGCCCGGCGGCTCCATCCGACATCAAACAACCCGCCGACATTCAGATTACGCCCGAGAAGATCCTCATCAACAACCGACAAGTTTGGCCCAAACAACCGGCTTCCACCATCTCTCCAACCCAACTACTACCACACTGATCAGAAATTGCCTACGTTATCTATCGCTACGCTAACTGCTAAAAGTACAATAATACCGTAGTTACCTACCAGTGTGCACAGCTAAATAAAAAAGATGGCTTTACGTAGTGTGCATGATTTTGACCCTGCGAAATATGCCAAAACAAATATTGTGCCATTGGCTTGAAGATACTGAATATGTTTCTTAGGTACGTAGATCAGCCCCATGGGGCTACCATAGACACTAGAATTCCAGTGTCTATGGGGCTGGGGCTACCATAGACACTAGAATTCCAGTGGCTATGGGGCTACTATACAAATGGAAAGCGCCGATTAGGGGCTATACACGGGGGGGGGGGGGGGGGGAACGAGGGAATTTTACATTTGTGCACTACCAAAAGTAAGGTTTTTGGCTTTTCTTGTCCTCCTGAACTCTATGGTAAAAGTGATGTACATTGGTGGCTACTTTTATTTTGTGGTGTCGTTTATGGTGGCTATATTTCGCACGTTTCAAAGCTTCACTCGTCAAAGATGCAGCTTTCAACTTGAAAAATTTTGGGTACTAAAAGTTTTATCTCGAATAGATGTCACTGGCAAATCTTCTGAATTTCTCGGCCTCGTCTAAACTTTATTCTATACTGTCGCAATAAAAGTACTGTACGTGTAGTGGGAAAACAATCTCAAGCAGGGTGGAAAATGCTGTACAGGGTGTTTCATAATATACTCGCCGGATGTTTGTGCTTATATCTCCCCACTGGAGTGTCACATTTGAATGCGGTTTCTTGCGTTGAATAGCCAAGGCTTCAACGTTGATGCAGTCAAAATTTCAGCTCCCTAGGTTGCATTGTCATGGCGCTGTAACCGGTCAAAGTTGCGGCGCCTTTTTAGGCGCAAAACGGAGGCAGGGCACTGAGGCGGGGCAACGGATTTGCATATTTGCTTTTTTTCTCGCTCTGTCGCGAAGAAGAAGCGTGTCTGGTTGGGGAGGCAAACGGTTTATGGGGCAGACCGCACAGAGGAAAGCACATGGCAAGAATGACGCATTCACACATGCAGAAATAGATCACACAGGGCAGAAATCACGCCACCGGACATTGCAAACACTCACATGCACCATACTCAGATACAATATCTGACACTCCCAGAACAGCAAAGTTTGCACTCAACAGATCACACAGGGCAGAAATCACGCCACCGGACATTGCAAACACTCACATGCACCATACTCAGATACAATATCTGACACTCCCAGAACAGCAAAGTTTGCACTCAACAGAACACTATTTCACACACAGCAGCTCAATCACGCGAAAGCACAAGAGTGCAATGCAACATACTAGACAGTGGAAGCTCAACAGAAACTGCTATGCGGCTTCTACACTTTCCTACCGTCAGTTTACCATCATATTGATGATTCGCATAATACTTAACCTCTGAGGCCATTCAAAGCCATGAAAACAATAAATCGCTTGAAGGTTGCGATCCTATTGACATGAAAGGCATAATAGCATTAAGCTATGAGGACTGATGTACATATCTGCATGTACATAATGATGTACTATACGTACGTTTTAAGTGAGACCTGCCAGCTCAACCTCAATTGTGCATATGCGGCAGCCTAACATAGTCATCTCAATCAGCCACGAATGATGGACATTGTCCATATGTCTACCTATCTACACAAGCATCTATGCAAGCTCATTTACATCTCATGTACTTTGTCAGGGATATTTAAGTGCGGAAGAGATTGATACAACCACTTTGGGCAATTTTACATATCAGAGCTCATCCTCATTCACTATGGTTGTGTAACCTATGTAGGCCTGGAACGATCGACTCCCTTTTGGGAGATTGGTGCACCTGTGCATCCAATTTCATATTGTGCCCCTTTTGCACCTCGAACCGAACTGAATCCATAACCGTGAGGAAGCACTACAACCATCAATGAGATGATCCACTGACTGACAATTGAGATGAATTTTCGCAGATTCACTGCGTCGATTGGAGATTCGACTCCATGCTCGCTTCTCCTTGCTTGGAAGAGATTTTCTTGATGCTGAACCATCACGTCGGTTCGCAACCACTTGATTGGCTTGTGACTGGAGGCTTGCCCATTCATCTCTGTGATGACTGATGGCCTTGACTGCAGGCCTTCCCGGTGAACATCCATGATCCTTGGCCATTGCCATGGGCGCGCTTGACGGAAATTGTTCAACCGGAATCGATACGTCCCTCCGGATCCTCCCGACTGGAAAACGAAGATTTCCACCAACCAGAGGAATCTGTAGAACGGCGCGCACGTCTCTGCTACCATGTCGCGAAGAAGAAGCGTGTCTGTTGGGGAGGAAACGGTTTATGGGGCAGACCGCACAGAGGAAGCACATGGCAAGAATGACACATTCACACAGGCAGAAATAGATCACACAGGGCAGAAATCACGCCACCGGACATTGCAAACACTCACATGCACCATACTCAGATACAATATCTGACACTCCCAGAACAGCAAAGTTTGCACTCAACAGATCACACAGGGCAGAAATCACGCCACCGGACATTGCAAACACTCACATGCACCATACTCAGATACAATATCTGACACGCTCTTTCAAGTCTGTTCACCATTCCACGCTAACTTTTATGCATTTTTGAGCAGTCTTGTCGAAGGTAGACTTCAGTTTGATCACCATGGCATTAGCGTCCCAAGGAAAAGCTTGGATGACCGAATTTTGGCTGTAACACTGTTTGCTAAGTTCGAATCTGCAAGAGAAGTGGCATGGAGGTGGAAAAACTCTACCGAAACTTGTGCTCCAGATAAAAACTGGGGAGGGGAATACTGCGGAAGAAAAACTAAGGAGAGAACTGGGTTAGGTACACTGGGGAGAGAAAAACCGGAGCCGATCTGTACCTGGCCGCCTACAAAAATGTGTGAAAATTGACGCTTTGCAAATCGAGCTGTATGAGCCGCTTTCCGTTGGCCTAGAAAGCTGAAATTTTGATTGCATCAACGTTGAAGCCTTGGCTATTCAACGCAAAAAACCGCATTCGAATGTGACACTCCGGTGGGGAGATATAAGCACAAACATCCGGCGAGTAAATTATGAAACACCCTGTATTTTGAGACGCAACAAAAACATACTCTAGAATAGAATAACGCAGGCCGCGTCCAAACAAAAAGATCTGATATGAGAGATTGACAAACGTTCGGTAAACCAGTGAAACAATTTAGCAACAATACTCAATTCATTTCCACACTAGCAACAATGTTCAGACCGTCACGGCATAAGTATGTAATACGCGTAAATATGGACTTACCAATGAAATGAAGTAAAGAAAAGCAGACGTTCACCAGAAGAGCTTCAAGCAATGTAGCAGCCAATGACAACATCAAAAATATGCAATAGCACAAGATCAACCTGTAACTCTTCCTCAAACATTGTAGCATCAAAGAAAAAATACAAAAGCGGCACCCATTGAAAATAACAGGTTCCCATCAGACACATACTCGAGCAATCAACTCATGCGAAAAATATCAACCTAATACAACCAGAGTAAAAAGAATAGGATCAATCCACATAACGACACATACACTAACTAATTCTGCTCTGCTCATTCATTGGCCACATGACATCCGACATTCGCGTCTTGGCATGAAAAATCGAGAAGATAAGCAAATCGTCCAACGTCAGAAATATGGAAAACGAGAGTAGTAGCACATTAGATTATGTACCACACATACACTCACTACATAGCAAAACAGTAATACGCGCCAGTACGAATAGCTACGTAACGTACACGGACGAGGAAATCACTACATTCAGAAGAGTACACATACTGTAGTAGCAAGCAGGTGATGGTGAAGGAACACTCGGGGCGAGAATGGGGCTCCATTACTCTAGCATTCGAATGGAGTGGAGAAGTGAGCTTTCCTTTCCTTTCAGGGCTGCTGCTCTTCCTTGACGCTGGCGCTTTCCGCAGGCGTAGAAGTGTTGGAGGCGTCGCTCTTCGGCGTGGGATTATTGCGACTGGCCGCGGCTTGAGCTGCACTGGGCGTCGTCGGGGCGGCCACTCCGCTCGGAGTTCCGTTGGTGCGCGGAGGAGGAGGGGTGGCGGGTGGGGCGGGCGGGGCCGTGGTGGTGGTGGACGAGGCCTCGGATACGCTGTTAGCAGCAGCAGTGTGCATGGGCATGGACAGCCCGACGGACACCGGGCCACTGCCCAGTCCGCCTCCGGCCACACTCAGCGGCACGGCGGCGGCGGCTCCTAAGCTGAGAGAGGAGGGCGGGAGCGGAGGCGGCGGCGGAGGGGGCACGAGCGGCGGCAGACTGAGTCCGGGCGGAGCCGCGCCCGCCGCCATACTCGCCAACAGACTCGTCGGATACGGAATGAAACCACCGCCGCCGCCGCCGCCGCCGTGCCCGTTCAGACCTAAAACAGCCACAAACACACACCTCCTCTGCTCTGCTTTGCATGCATAGGACAGTGCGTTCTGCAGTTACGACTACATGTACGTACAAACGTATTGTACACATAGGTGTACTGTGACATGCCGCGTTCCGAATGGCAACCGCCGACCCCGAAAGGGGGGAAGGAATCAAAGCGAACAGACCCGCTATCCTTGCTCATAGCGCTGGGCTCTAGAAATGCCGCCCAATCTGAGGCAGAAAGAATCGAAGCCGCTCGCTGCTTTGTCACGGCGCTGCCGTTAGGCACACGACCACGTACAGTACAAGTAGGTTCGGAAGCTAGATAGTATTGCATACCGTCGACAGCACCGGGAGCGGGAAACCCGTGGACCAATGGGTTGGGAATGGGCGGAGGCTGATGCGTCGCCGTGCCGTTGCACTGAGCCAGCAACTCCTTGTTCACACAGTGCTTCAGACTGTCGGGAATGCGGCCGGTGATCCCTCTGCGCACTTCGCGCGCAGCCATCTCCCGCAACTCCGCGCACGACGTCTCCGAGTACCAGGCGCAGTGCGGCGTACACAGCAGGTTCGGAGCGTCCCGCAACGGCCCTGCACACACACCAGCCACCTACTTCCCCAATGCTTCCTCTCCTCTCCGCCCACTGAGAGAATGCGGAGATTTTACCACACTTTTGCGTCAAAGCACGGACATTGAGTTCCCCATGCCCTTGCACTCTCCGCATTCTTTCAGCAGTGGGCCCCCGACTATACATATGCTGTATGTATGCTCACCGACGCAGGCGTTGTAAGGCTCGTGCTCGTGAACGTCGAGAGCGGCGCCACGCAGTCTGCCACTGTTCAAGGCTTTCGCTAAAGCACCTTCATCCACCAGCGCCCCGCGACTGCAGTTCACCAGGAATGCACCTACAAACACCCCCTCACTCACTTCACTACGCGGGGCGCAGTAGGGAAGAGAAGGGAAGCCAGCGATACCAGGTCTCATTTGATTGATGGTGAGTTCGTTGATCATGTGTCGGTTGAGGTCGGTGAGTGGACAGTGGAGCGTGACGCAGTCGGCCTGGTAGAGCAGATCCTCCAGCGTGTAGCAGCGCTTGATGCCCAGACTCTTGTCCATGCCCTCCTTGGTGTACGGGTCGTAGAATGCAATGTTGAAGCCGAAGGCGCGAGCTCTCTGCGCCACCGCTATCCCCACCCGACCTACACGCACACACACGTACAAGCCAGTCAAACGTCGTACAAAGAGAGCGCCTGGGAGGGAGCTGACTACCTAAGCCGACGATGCCGAGGACGTCTCCCTTGATGCGTCCGCATCCCTGGGCTGCGTCTCTGATCTGCTCCGGCCCCACCACCTGCTTCCCCTCCGCCACTGCGCGCGCCAGCCAGTAAGTCCTTCGATACAGATTCAGAATCATACACAGCGTCGAGTCCGCCGTCTCCTCCACCCCGTATCCCGGAGTATTGCACACGGCTATGCCTGCAAGCAGTTACCAATGTCGAGCTGTTCGTCCAGCCACAGCCTTTGTCCCACTCCCACAGAACAGAAACGCATGAAACGCCGAGAAAATCCGTCACTGAGTCGCACAGACAGACAACTCTCGCTGGACGAACCATAGTACGTGGTTGTGGTCTATGTGCATACTTACTTTATTACGTACTGGGACTGTCTCTCTGCAACTGCGTATAGAACTCACCTAGTTCGCTGGCTGCCTTTACGTCTACGTTGTCTGTTCCGCTGCCGATACGAACAATCAGCTTAAGAGCTTTGAACTTGTCCAAATCGTCTCGACTCAGCGTGATTGTGTGCCACATCAGAGCAGCCACCGCCTCATTCAACACCTGCAGTACATTCTCACAGCACGGTACATACAGTACATAGGTAGAGGCAACGTTTGCGCTTGTGTAAGGCATTTCCGGTGTTTTCCTTTGTTGGAGCCTTGCACTGGAGGAACGCGGAAGCATTGATACGAGTACCTTTTCGTGTATCTCCTGCGTGGACTGGGCGTCGCAGAACGCGACAGTCGCCACCTCCTTCAGTATCGGCATCTCGACAGAGCAGTCGCGTCCATCCAACAGCGCCACCAACGGACGGCCCGACATCGGACCATTGCTCAGACCACGCCCACTCACTACACACAGTCATACACACTCACGTCTAATCACGTCTCTTCCAGCCGTGTGCTTTTCTGCTGTACCCACTACTCACTTCCCGCAAACGGTCGGTGCAGAATGTCAGTGATTGTGTGTCGCGAGTTGAGCAGATCGCCGAGACTGGCTCCCGGCCCCACGGAATCGCCCACAGCCGCCGACTTCTGCTGCTTGCTGTGTATGGTGGAGAGGAAGTTGGCAGTGACCTGTGGGGCTCCCCTGCCGCCTCCTCCTCTGCTCCTCTTCCCTCCCAGACTCAGTCCGCCGCTGCTCTGGCGGTGATGCTGGCTGCCTGCCAAGGACTGACGCTGTCGCTTGCGCTCCGCACTCTTCGTCTCCTTCGGCGGCAACTGGATCGACAGCGGCGGATCCACCTGACACACAAGCCAATCTTCACTTACCGGTGCAAAGCGCCCAAACATTGAGAGGTCCAAGTGAGGCTATACATAGGGGGCTATGCATAAGGCTATGCACCGGTAAATACGGTAGCCTGCCCTATTTTGAATCTACTCCGCGATGAAACGCAGCTCAACAGTACATGGCGCTTAGTGCAATTGTACATACAACATAGAACATACTGTACCTACCGATACTACTAAAATTAAGACGTTTCAAAGCTACGAATGTAATGCACGCGATACATATGTACATGCAATGCGCATAGGATACCTCAGGGTCCGGCACTGGTATGTCCCCCTCTTTCTTTTCTCCGCCTTCGAAATGAGCTGAACAAACCCGCAGCTAAAACACAGCACACACAGTCTACACACAGAAAACCCGAAAATAGCAATAAGGCTGAAAATTGCAAAGCTCCTGGTTTTCTTGCCAACGGCGCATGCCTTCGCGTTGTCACATGCAGAGCAGACGCTGTCCTGTGTGACCAAGGTAAGAGTTCATGCAGCATGCAACATCAGTTTCGCTCACGGAAGGGTCCCGTTAGCAGGCTAGAAGTAGCGCTGCTTGGTGTTAGCGTTAGCGTTGGGTGACAGTTACCTGATCAGAGGGAAGGAGAAGACGCTGGTTCCACTCCCGTCACAAATGCTGGACGGCTAATATCCACAACACCACAACGACCAATAGTCTCGTGTATGGAAGGTGCAACAGCAGGCACTGGCAGGAAGAAGGTGGTGGTTGCACCTGCAGGAAATACAACGCATACACACACACTCACCACAAATTCATTCTCATATTCATACACAGTAAATTCAAATACTACATCCATCGAAATATAGTAGTACAGGCACCCGATCGTGTAGTCATTCATCATTACAAACAAAATCCACAATTCTAAATTAAGAGAAGGGCTCCATGATCCCTAGACTAAAACATAAATGTCCCTGTAAGAGAACAGTGGTGAAACAGACAGAGGTGAAACAAATTCTACTGCGCAGTTCCACCATATCGTATCGTGATGCCAAGGATACATAAAAGGAACACATTTTCACTATCAATGCAGCATTTTGATTTTTGTTTGTGTATCCTTGGTAATACTAACAATACGTTACAGTAGACGAATACACAACCTGGAGAACGTCAAAGAGAATGGTAATGGACCAATCGGTACAAGGCGGTGAAGCACACGCTGTATAGCAGGAGATATGATCATTAGCGCAGTTATTCTTCAAAAAACCGAGAGACAAGGGTTCTAATCAGAGAACAGAATACACAAAGCAAACTAGCGGGGAAAAGCTGTCCACCTGTCGAGAAGAAATACAGCCAGCCAGGAAACGAGCATGTTCAAAAAGCAAGAAAGATACAAGCTTTCCAGCCCATTCAATGAAGATAGCCACAGACAGCGCATGCACACTGCAAGTATCTATCGAACGACACCACAAACCGCTGCATACACCAGCTTCTACCCACCCGGTGCTGTACAAATATGAAACAGAAGCACGTCGCATTTCCGGCTTGATAATTGCATAAAACGAGATTTCAGGAAGCAAAGTAAGCTGCAAATCGCATGCTCCTAATAGTTCGATGGAACGCTATTGCTGGCAATCCTTTGCTTTCTACCAAACTTCCAAATTGTGCATGACAGCACAGATCATAAAGATAAACTGTTAGTATAGTACCTACGGTTAGCGAACAAAAACAGACCCTGGCCAAGAGCAGCTTTAGCTCTTTCACCACAAAAAATGTATGGGATGTCATGTTTGATCAGTGACACCGGAAAGAAGCAACAAAACGAGGAATAGGAAACATGGCTTTTGCCAATACGTAATAGTGGCAGACCAATTCTAAATAAATAGAAGAGACTGAGTGAGGATGAGAATGAGAAGGGCGCTTGCTCTGATTTCGGCCGCACTGGCTCTTCTCTTTCTTACACAAATAAATTATACATGCATCCGCTCTTCCTCATATCGCAAGATTGTTCAACGAGCAAGATCCTGGAAGAGCGCAAAAAGAGGCTTCCTCTTCGCTTCTGCTAACGACCGACTGGGAAAGATGGAAGGGCTGCACTGTTGGTGTGAAGGACGCAGACAACGCCTGATCCATGCTATGCACCGTACTGTACATACATACATACATACATTCATACATACATACATACATGTATACATACATACATACATACATACATACATACATACATACATACATACATACATACATACATACATACGCACGTACGTACCTATGAGCTATTCGAACGAGCAAAAGAAACACAACTCAGCTGAACCGATACGTAGCATCTTCTACCATCGAAATCCCGGACTACTAGAGGATTGCAATACGGCTCAAGAGAGCAAAAGAATAGACGAAAGACATCAGCCTACCGATAATACAGCAATCTCTGCCTTTTGTTGTGTGGAAATTATCGGTCCAAACAAGCCAAGAAACGGCCACACACAAAGCAAGAGTACATAATGGCTTGGCAGCAACAAATGCGCGAGTCACTATTGCCATAAAATCGCGACTGATACCCAATCCAGCACGGCATAACATATGCAAACCTAACGCACTTCACACAAATACCATACATACATGCGCATACGTAACATATATATGCATACGTACATACAAATGTGCAATATATAACGTACTGCAATATATAAATAACAAATAGCGCAATAATCCACACAGAAGCGAAACGCAATCAAATCATAAAAGCAAGCAATACAGTATAAAATCCCGATAAAAATGCAGCAAACGAACACTCGCGAACATGCACGAAGGAGGAAGCACACACAAGTGGGATACCATAACATAGCTACCATTTCTTTTACAGTGAGCTCTTAGAAAATCTCTGGGTGACCGAATCTTCCCGTCATTGTTGTCAACAAATATATGGGAATTTGTCACTTTGTTGTCATTTCCGCAACAAGGTGACAACCCAAATATTCGTTATCAAGAAACTGCCAGCAAACCGACAACAGGTCTGCTACTTGTGTTGACAACAATGACGGGAAGATGTGGCGGTTATAGTCAGTGGGACGATCAAGACCGTGCTTGACAATTTTGCCGCTCCCGTGGCATTTTAGTAAATCTGGCATTTCTATACAAGAATAGCAACCGGCTTTTCGACCCTTTTTCAAACACTCTTGCTATTCTTGTATAGAAATGCCAGATTTACTAAGATTGCTACGGGAGCGCGAAAATTGTCAAGCACGGTCTTGATCGTCCCGGTGACTATATTTGGCCGATATTCTGCAAGGTGTTCGCTCGCCTCCATCATGCATCCCCTATTATAAGAAGATCCCTTACGAACGAGTGCAGAGGTGTTGGGATGTGGAGTAACAACAGGTAACAAAACCATTCAGGCTGTTGCAAGCACTCGTATACAAGATGCTGTAGCACAGAACCGTTTCTACGGCGACTGAGTCCGTCACTGAATAAATATAGTTGGGTGTAGCGCAATGGCAGAGCGTCGTCACTACCGAGAACGAACGGTAGGACAGGGTTCGGTTCCTTCCTTGGCATCGCATATCATGCTCTACTCCACACTGGTCTTTGTCTCGCTCCATTTGCATCTAGGCCCGACTGTCATTCAGTACTTAGGTGAAACAAACTGCAGCAGTGCAAGCAAGTGACAGCTGAGCGCTGAAGGCTAGTGATACCTGGCTGACGACGGTCTCTTCCGTGCGTCCGATGGCTTCCAGCCACTTGTGACGGAGGACCGTGGGTCGCTTGGGGATCCGGTAGAAGTGCCGGTTGTCCTCCTGTCCCCGATAGCGAGAACGAAACTTACAGTTCGGAAAGCCACACGTCGTCGGCATCACAAGCGCCTCGCCGGGCGCTGAAACACACAACGTACAGTATACACTATTGTAAGGTCTGTCGCAACTGATACGTCAAAAGAATAAGAAAATACAATGTGTGGTACAGAAGCATGTAAAAAATAGGTTTGTCGAAACTGAACAAGGGCATGCAAAAAGCAAGTACGATGCAAGCACACAAACAAAAAAAACTTCCTCACGAGGTTAGTAAGCTTCAAGCAGAAAAGACGTCTCCGCCTCAGAGGCACTGAAGCGCTGCTGCTGTCAACCAAGTAGCGAACTGTACTGTACCGAATCCACCACCAGAATTGTATAAGTCAGTTACCGTTCTCGTTCTGCAAGGTACATACGTACAGTAGTAAGAGGGGTACGGTAGGCTTCTTAGCTTGTACTATAAGGTAGAGCGCGCTAGTCGTTGTTGAGGGTAGAGATGGCGACTGCGGGTTATTGGAAAGGGAGCTAGTGTGGTTGCTCGGTCGCTAGGAGGTGAAGCGGGAATGGGGCAGGCGGAGGCTGAAACAGGAGCTGGCTGATTATGATGGGCGGGAAGCCGCGAGGGGGACAGGTAGGTAGGCAGCTCCCTATATAGTCTTCCTTCTATATCCACTTCACCTGACTCTCACAAATCTCTTCCCAATTAATCCGCGTCCCAGTGTGCTGGCGGCAGAGGAAATAATGGAAGCCTAAGCTTCTTTTGGTCTGAGAGAAGAGAGAGAGAGATCGATCCGCCCTTAGCCGATCCAGAAGGACGAGCCGTGCGCGAAAAGAAAGACACGAGGAGCTAGCTGCCAAGCGCCACCCTTCCTTCGTTAGTCGCTCGCTACCTTAGTTACCACCTGTGTTCCAATAACGAAACGTGGTCTAAGAATCCCCTCCACCAGTATCCACAAACTCACGTCAGCTCCGGCGAAGCGGCAGGCAGGCAGGAAGCTGCTTGTTTGTCACACAGCTCTTCGTAGCTGATTGGATGAAGTGAAGAGCAGGCCACCGTTGTCGTGGCTTCCGTCACTGACTGTACAGCTCAGCTTTATCTCCGGCTGGCCGCCGGCGGAAAATCCAATAGAAAAGAGAATTTCTAATTTCTAATAATCTAGTCGCTTCCACTCACTCACTCAGCTCATCACGCATAAGCGCGAGTGATAAGGTAGCGTGTTCGACTAAAGGAAGCAGGACAAGAGGCGTAGTCGGCTGGGCTGAGCTGAGCACGAGACCGAGAGCAGTGAGGAGGGAAGTGATTTGGTTTCGGTATCCATGGCCGCCAGGACCACCTGTATCAAAGCCGGCCGAGTAATTATGTTCTCTCTCACTAACAAAATAATCTCCCCGCCACCTCCTCCTTGCGACACCGGGCGCTAATTAATACTCAGGACACTAACGAAGCTTACAGTTTGCGGGAAACAGCCTGCTAGAACACGAGACCGAGTTAGAGCTCTGCAGTAGGTAGGTAGCTAAGCTAAGCACTTCTCGCTTCCAGCAGCAGAGTCAACAACAGCAGCAGAACGAGAACGAATCCCGGAGAGGAGTTCTGCAGCTCCAGGCATTAGAACGAAACGCGGAGATGAAGACGAGCTGAGAAAGGCGAAAGAGCATGCACCGTGCTGCGCTACCGTATACATACATACATCCTTTTCCCCTTTGAATTAGACCGCGTCTATAGGTGATACGCTTACATACCATCCGCAATCGCTTACTCGTAGTTATAATACCAACAGCATCCCAATCGCGAGCAGCGTAGAAGAGGGAGGAGCAAAGCAAACGACCGATCAACCAAAAGACGAAGCGGCTTTCCTTTTCGGGTTGCGGCGGAAATGAGGGCAAGCAAGCTCTTTGTACATGAAATAACAACTGCAGCGGCCTTTGTCGTGGCCGGCCGGAAGGCTGGCGCTGCGAAAGAAATAGGAGGAACTATCGAGGGCCTAATGAAGGTTCTCTTTCAGGCGCTTCGGTCTCGCTCGGATCCAGGCGCGAAGAAAGAGCTAGTAGAAAGAAAAGAAACGAAGAGAGGGAGAAGCTGCTGATGAGAGAAGCAGGCAGAAAAACGAGTCGCAGGCGCCGGATAATAGGCGGCGCGGAGTTGGGTGGGGCCTCTTGGCTCCAATTATTTAACCCAACACCAAGCCGAAGAGGCGCCTTCTATGCGACTATCACTCCGGACCAGCCCGAATAGGAGGAAGACGGCGTGAAAAGAAAGACCACCTACTATCTGACACCTCCTGCGCTCTCTCCCTTCCTGCTGCAGATGACAGGCCAGCTAACAAGGAGCCCAACGCATGCATAGCTCTACTGCACATCACAAGATACGCCACGTACACGTACGCATAATTATGCCACCACCACACGACACGGCACACAGATACTGCTCGAGTCCTATGGTCCTTTCCTTTCTATTTCTTACGCGAATGCGGCAGCAAATATGGAAGAAGATTTGTCTCTGACGTAGAGCCCCAAGCAGAGGCGGCAGCAAAAGTACCTAGGTTGGCTGACAGCAACAGGCAAAAGAGACTGTTTAGAAGAGGATGCCAGGTAGACAGAAGAGAGAGGAAGTGCAGCTGGCTAGAACAGAGTGAGGAGCAACTAGACGGCAAATGAATCCAGGGGGATGTGGATGAGTGAGTGTGGTGGCGGGCGCAGAAGTTTCGGTGGCGGAGACGAGGAGGAGGAGGAGCGAGAAGCCGAAGAAGTTTTGCTCGCTCCCGGAGAGTTGGATTACGCCGCCTTATGCAGAAAAGCTTGGCGCGATTAAAACCCACGGAGAAAATAGCCACAAACAAAATCCAATACGCTGGTGGAATTTGGTTGCTGATCGAGAAGTGGCGTAATCTAATCCAATGGTGTACATCAAAATCAAACGCCAGCCAGGCCCGAATGGGATGAGCCCCAACAAATCTCCACTTCGCCTCGCTCTCGCTCCTTCCTCTTCAACTACTAAGACTACTGTAGCGAGATGGATGGCAGCAACAGCAGCAGCCAGCAGCTCATCCAAGACAGAAGGAGGAAAAGCTCTCCTCCTGCGAATTAGCAGCAGCCGCCGCCGCAAGGACACGGAGCAGTGTCAATACCAAGGACCAAAGCACCTGAGGATGCAAAGGAAGCGTTCGAGCGCATGGAAGGGAAAGGGAAGTCGCAGGGACCGTCATCAATCTCACTTCTTCTCTGACTTTCTTCTAATGCCCCATCATTCCGCCTCCAAGAGAGGAAGCAGAGCAGAGTATCAATAACTCCTAATTAGACAGATTCCATGGCCAATTTCGCCGGCTCTAAACTTGGCTCTTTGCGGTGCGACATCGACAAACTCTGCGGCATTCAAGGGACAGAAAGGAAGGAAGAACCGGGCCTCCGCGGAAGCATTTGCTCCTCCTGCCTGCCAAAACGGAGTGCACCCAGCATTCAACACGTACTCGGCGGCGGCATGAACATTCTACCATATCGCTTCCTCGTCCTTCGCCTCTCATCTCTTCTAAGGCCGGAGCTCAGCCAGCAGCTCTACGACTGAGAGCTCCACTCTGAAAGATATTAATTAATCAATCCTGGCTCACTGGCTCCGAGCGAAAAGTTTCATTAGAGCAGAAATGTCCCTTCAATTTTCTCCAGCCCCTGCATGAAAGGTATCTTCCAAATTAAATGCACCACTGGTGCCACTCCACTTTCGCTCTCATCCCCCTCTCCTCCTCCTCCAGCCAACCTTCTGGTGTCATCTGCACATACTCTACATGTGGGAAGGAAGGAAAAACGAAGAAGCTCACGCACAAACTGCGACGGCGCCGAAACGAACAACCGCTTCGCTTCTCCCAGCCAGAAAAAAGCAGAAACCGCCTACAGCACCAAAAATGCCGCCACAAAACACAAGCAAAAACATGCACGTACGTACCTCATGTACTACACTATACTACATGTTCCCCACAATATCGCACGCAAGCTACATAAAGTTCAATGAGCTACTACAGTCGTAGCCCATTGCCAAATAAAGCTCGAGTGACAAGCAAGGAAAGAAACCTCTCATCTCACACTATATAAACTTGGACAGACCACCATCAATTGGGGTTGTAAGACTCCAGCCTCGATGACACTTTACGGATAAGGAAGCAAGCCCTAGCCTGAGACATGACAGAGGGAGAGCTGGAGAAGCCGTCCCAATAAATACACCTAATCAATCAAGTTCAACAGCGAAAGCAACTGCCTACCGCTACCAACAACCGGAAACTAGCTAAGAGCCAGGGATACAGTCGAAGAAATGGAAAAATCTACTTCCAACACCAGGAGCAGGCAATAGGGTACAATGCCTTGCGCCTCCACCACTCCAGTCAGAAGGCCCCCCTTTCAACTAATATTCTGCCATGCCCAAAGGAAATGTCTTTCCGATTCAGCCACTTGCCGCTAATGATAGAAAATGGGAGTGCGTACCAGTAAGCTTATTACGCACCTAAGTCATGCATCGCCCTGCTTCATATTTCGAATAACATAGCACACGTTACTTGCAGAGTGCGCAACCTATAATAAAAAAAATCCAAGCGAAATTGGCATTGCAGCGGTTGACGAAAGCCTTCAAGACCTTCAAGAAACTCCCCACTACCACAAGCCTGTTGGACTAAACGGGCAAAAACTTTTGGCTTTTAGCAGAAAATGCTACAGGACAGGACCGATGTTTATGCGCCTGTCAATTGCTCGTTTGGACTGAGGACGCAAGCGGTTAAAATGCTAAGCTGTAGGTGTCGCAGCACTTTCAATTTGAAACACAAAAAAACTAACGAAGACAACCAATGCAGCCAAATCTGTCCAGCGAAAAAAGCATACTGTAAACCATGAAATTTTCGAACGCACAAATATTTCGAACAGAAGGGGGGGTCGTTTAGTTCGAACACTTTAATTTTCGAACACAGAGCTCAGCCAAGCTCTACGTACGTACGTACACGTACGTACGCACTGCACGTGCGTGCTGTATGCTCAACAACAATTTTTTTCCCTTCGCTAACCTATGGTATAGTCTGGTCCATCGCCTAGTAGTCACATGTCAATGTTTACCGTTTAGTGATGCATGGCTGTATATATGTACCATACCACACCGTATGTATGGTGCTGTATATGTACTGAGGAAGTCTAATGGTACTTAGCAATAAATTTGTTCAACATACAAAAAGTTCGAACCATGTAATTTTCGAACAAATGTTTTTTGTTCGAATTGTTCGAAAATTACATGCGTTCGAAAATTTCATGGTTTACAGTATCTGGCTGGCAAAAACAAGTCTCCAGCACGTAAAAAACCATGCAAACGCAAATGCATATACTATACATGCATAAGGAAACATACGGCAATCCATCCTCTGTTTCAATGGTCGTACACCGTAGCATCTGCACGGCATCACTATTGCGAAGGAAGATATGTTTCTGAAGTAATGAGCTCAAATTAAGCTATAGTCTGGCCAGTAGGTGTTCGCTGTGGCATCCAAGGCGTGTTGCGTTGTTTACAGAATCTTGTTTTGCGATCGATATAACCTGCCAGTGCTAACTCCTACGTAAATAGGCTTAGTAGAATAAATGTCAGGAGTACATGGCATATCTTCCTTTCTTTTTTCTCGGTGCTTCGTCCGTCGTCGGTGCGCTCTGCGCACCTAAAAAAAAAAGTAGCGGGACGGCGTTGTAAACAACGCATCACGCCTTGAATACCATAGCGAACTCCTACTGGCCATACCAAGTATCTATACTTGGCCGGACTATAGTTGATTGAATGGACTTTTGATGGCAGGATAGTCTGAACAAACGCAAGTACACATGCCATAGGAATGTGATTGATTTTCGCTCGTTTTGCGATCACACATTTGGTGGGCGGCATATTCGACCATAGAAACAGAAGATGGATCAAACGGCGTGCATTCCTACAACACAACCTATCATTAGTGCGCCACACACGCGGTGAGCAACCTCATGGAGTTAAGTTGAAGCATTCTCACGTGTTCACATGAGAAACATTTTTATTCTCGTATGTTCACATGAGCAACCTCACTTCGAGTTAAGTTGAAGCATTCTCACGTGTTCACATGAGAAACATTTTTATTCTCGTATGTTCACATGGTCGTGAGTTGCAACTCAACAAGGTGAATTTCCCGTTGTCCTCATGCTTCAACTCATACCACAAAAGCTACGGTGAAATCACCATGAGTGTGCTCACCACGTGCGTAGCGCACAATAAATATCGACGGGCTATCTGTCGGGTATTGTGTCATGTACTCCTTCCTAACCTAAAGAAGTCTATCTAACGAAGACTTTCTAGAAGTAGCCTATATGGTAAGTGTGCTTGACAATTTTGGCGCTCCGTAGTAATCTTAGTAAATCTGGCATTTCTATACAAGAATAGCAACCGGCTTTTTCAAACACTATTGCTATTCTTGTTTAGAATGTCAGATTACTACGGAGCGCCAAAATTGTCAAGCACGGTCTTGATCGTCCCTTTGACTATAATCATTTCCATCCGCATGAAGCGGAAATCCATCGACAAATTACGACAACTGTCCATGGCATTGTACACCCGACAGATATCGCTTCGAGATCTATATTGTCGGTTTGCATGCGATTGCTTCCCTCGTGATTTTCCAGATGACTGCTCAATCACTTCGCAACGGTAGGTAAGGGACGTAGATTGCAAATACAACTGTGTACGTATGTACACTTCATCGGCAAATAGTCAATACAGTGATAGAATGAGATTTCCGAAGTCGCGGAAACACGTACATTCCACGAAATTCGTGCAAAACCCTTTTGCGACTTTGAAAAACTCCGCATTCTCACGACGGATCGACTATACTTTGCGAAAACACATATGCAATTTGCACAGCCGCCTGTAAAACCAAGGAGCTGTAAGTAGAGGAGACGTCACTCCCCCAAATATCGGGCGGTGAAAGTGTCCGGATGTCCACGTGATTTAGCTTCCGGTTTTCTAAGGTCTGTGGCATGCCATAGAGGCCAAATCAAGCCAAACTCAGATCATACATATACACCAACTTTCTTCGATCTTTTCAATGGTGGGGTCGGCGTTAACCCATCCCCAACTGGTATGGCCGAAAATGGCCGTTTTTCAGCTTTTTTGGAAAAAGTAGGGTATTTTGCAGGCCTCAGTACAAAACGCACAGAGCCAGCCAAATGCTGTCCTTCTCAAATTCCACCACCAAGGGTCCAAAGTCCCCAGTGGTGGTGTTAACTCCTTCCCCACCACACTGGCAACCTGAGAAATTGTTGAAAAACTGCCTTTTCAAATGCATTTCTACCCAAATATGCCACCCTAGTGCAGTCAAGCAGAGAAAATTAGAGCACCCTACCCTAGTTTTATGCGTAGATTTCAAAAATGAAACTGGTTTTTCCATTATCCCATGTTTAAGGCCTGATAAACCCGATTTTTCATGTGTTTCGAATGAAAAAGTGTACCAAAAGCAATTTTTTTAAAAATCAGGTACCCTGACCAAATTTTATGTGTAGATTTCAAAAATGACCTTAATTTTTAAATTATCCATTTTTAAGGCCTAAGCAGCCTCTTTTTATGCCATTTTTTGATCAGACAAGTAAAAAAATCGGGTATATTAGGCTTTAAAAATGGATTAATTTAAAAATTAAGGTCATTTTTGAAATCTACGCATAAAATTAGGTCAGGGTACCTGATTTTTAAAAAAATTGCTTTTGGTACACTTTTTCATTCGAAACACATGAAAAATCGGGTTTATCAGGCCTTAAACATGGGATAATGGAAAAACCAGTTTCATTTTTGAAATCTGCGCATAAAACTAGGGTAGGGTGCTCTAATTTTCTCTGCTTGACTGCACTAGGGTGGCATATTTGTGTAGAAATGCATTTGAAAAGGCAGTTTTTCAACAATTTCTCAGGTTGTCAGTGTGGTGGGGAAGGAGTTAACACCACCACTGGGGACTTTGGACCCTTGGTGGTGGAATTTGAGAAGGACAGCATTTGGCTGGCTCTGTGCGTTTTGTACTGAGGCCTGCAAAATACCCTACTTTTTCCAAAAAAGCTGAAAAACGGCCATTTTCGGCCATACCAGTTGGGGATGGGTTAACGCCGACCCCACCATTGAAAAGATCGAAGAAAGTTGGTGTATATGTATGATCTGAGTTTGGCTTGATTTGGCCTCTATGGCATGCCACAGACCTTAGAAAACCGGAAGCTAAATCACGTGGACATCCGGACACTTTCACCGCCCGATATTTGGGGGAGTGACGTTTCCTCTACTTATAGCTCCTTGGTAAAACCTAAGATTGATCGAGACGCATGCAACGTGCAAAACGTGAAACAGTACGAGTCCGTCTGCCGCCCACAAGGTAGCGAGTGTCCCGAATCGGTTTCGCGAGAAATAGTAAAAGAACACTCAACATTGACTTTTCCCGCGAATCACGCAACGTTTTCCTGCCAAATTGACTCGCTTTTATTTCTCTTGTCCCTTCAAACTCGCTAATTTCCTGTATTCGTGCTAATAAGGAGCAACGACAGAAGCACAAAAGCATATTTACTATTTTGCGCAAAACAAGTGGAACAATCGCTGCCTTGTAGCAGACGGACTATGTAGGCCAGACTTCAGAATTCACTCCAAAACTGTGATCGCAACAGCAAAACCTGCCAAGGAGAAGCGAATTCGAAGCGGCATAAATCTACCATTCGCACTTGCCTGAATTGATGACAATTTTGGAGTGAATTTCTGCAAAGAAGAAAGAAGGTTCACCTTGGAAATGTATTCATAATTGTTCGCCTGCAAACACTTTCAATCTTTGACTGCCAATCTTCCCGTCAACTTCCGGTACCCTGCTTCCAAGTGTCGTCTCTTCCTTCCGCTTCCTCTTCCTCCTCTCCTCTCTTGCTAAAACTTTTTCCGAAACCGTACTGCCGCCGCGCGGGGGAAACACTCCCCCCCCCCGACACCCAAACCAGACCCAACCCCCCACCCAAACCCCCACCCCCCCCCCCCCCCCCATTTATTGTTCATTTTTTGCACGAGTTGTTTTTTGAACAGCCAAAACCATTTCAGTCTGAGAAATTCGTGACGCCTCCTGCACTTCATTTGTCATCCCCATCTCCATCCGTTTAGTTCCTATGGCAACAGAATGACAATTGACACTCATCAGCAAAACCAGGCAAAAGGGCAAAACCCAATGCGCAGAGGCATTTTAGTGTCTATGGCAGAGGCCATTGGATGCCAATAATCATGACAACCACACGGATTACAAAACAAAGTGCAAAGGAATTCAAGAACAGTACGTAAACAACAGTATGAAAATTCGGACATAACGAACGGTCCTCCAATTCGTCTTCAAGAAAGAATCGAAATGTGTCAAAGAAATTTGACGCGACGTATGGTCCCTGCGGTGGCAGAAGTGAAGACAATGATCATTGATGCTGGTGGTGGAATGGTTGTATACACTCCTAATGGCACTAATAATGCCAACATCAGTCACAACAACACCACTTTCGAATGCTATCCATTAGCTGGCTCCGAGATATTCATCGATGTGCCATATATCAGCTCCATGTGGATGGGCATCGTTATTCCACTGGGTGCCATCATCGGTGCCATCCTCGCACTACTCACTTTTCGTTTCTGCTGTACAAAATACTGGAGAGAGGTCAGTACCTTTTTTTAACTCGAAATTAAAATTTTTAGCTGTGGGTAAACGTTCCGAGCCAAATATAGATCCCTTTGCCCAGGGGGCATTTTAGAATGATGACGATGTCGATGAAATAGACGGTGCTGATCAGCAACTGCAAAGACCGTACAGTGGCTCCACTTGGCAAAGACTGCGCTTAAAGCTGTTTCCTTTTCTCTACCCAGTTGGCACCAACATTGTGCAATCTGTGAGTGCAATTTGGCAAGATATGAGGCGCGTTCAGCAATATGACATCTATCTTTTGTTGCTTTTATTCATTTCAGGAAACAACTGTATCCCTATTGAAGCGCACAAAGTCAACCAGCTCGCAGTTTGGATATCAACCCCTAGAAAATGAGGAAACCTTCGATCCTATGTACAGCCCAAACGCTGGGAATGTTGCATCTGGAGAAGACATCCAAGGATTCGCAGATGTGCTCCTCATACCATCTCGGTAAACAAACGTTCACGTACAGTAGAGACATGATGTCACCTTTGAGCACCTGCACCTTTGAGGGCCATCAATACCCAATGGTTCAGTAGATGCTATACATACGTACATTTATCGAGCAAACCTAAACAAAACTGTACAGTAAAGTAGAAATTAGCAGAAATAGAATATGTACCATCGTATAGAGAGAATCACGCACTTTTTACAGTGAGCAAATGGAAGCTGAATTGTGTCGCTTGGATAAGAACGACGTTGACAGATTCGAAGGCCATCTATTGCAGAAACGAATCAAGGTCTGCCCTGCTTTCCTTTCAATAATCTAAAGCATATTCTTTAGGTACATTTTTTCGTTATGTTTTTCAGATTTCGGAAGGTCTTTTGCGCACGCAATTGAACCAGATCTCATCCAATAGGAAGTCAGACAATGCCCTAATAGAAAAATTGATGAAAAAACTACACGACACTTTGGAAACGGCAGAGAATGAATTGGACCAGGATTACCGACTCAATGTGTTGGTAAGTAATTTGTTTAATTACCAGTACTGGAAGCGAGAGTACTGGGTCACGAGTTTCAGTGCAACTTTTGATCAGCGTCGCGGTCGACGTCGTTTAGGCAGCTGGGAATAAAAAGAAAGCGAGTGGAATAAACGACGTCGACCGCGACGCCGATCAAAACTTGCACTGAAAGTCACTGTTAGTCAGAGGGGTCACCTGTATCTCGCTACCCACCCAGTACTGTCGCTTAGTGCAATTGGTGAATAGGCCTACATAGATACATCTACATCTACACCCTCTACTCTAGCACTGCGACAAGAAAGCCATCCACTATATTTTCTTTGACAGAAGCTGAAGAACGACAGGGATGTCGCTGCTCGACCAGAGTTGCTTGAATCAAAAATTGCAGCACTGAATCAGGACTTTCGTCTGAAGAGAGTAAAAGACAGTTGAAGCAGTTGAACGGCTTAAGTATCGCCAAAAGTATTTTTGGTATCGCTGTGGCAGCTTGCTCATAACGTTCTGAATACTGTACATTTGTAAAAAAAAATGCATAATATTGCAGCACAATTTGTTTCGACACTCTTTGGAAAAGTTTGGAGATGCGTTGAAAGCTGAAACAAATCTGACCACAACTCAAGTATGTATGTACTGTACATTATGTACTGCCACGATCCATATGCTTAAGACTATACGACACTCTGCATCGCATCCAATAGGTGACTGATTTCATGGCTCATTTGACTGATCAGCTTCGTCAGTTGGAGGAGTGTTTGAATGAGACCGTGAATGAGCAGACAAAGGTATGTACATACATACTATACATCTTTCCACTGTAGCTTCTGCTGCCTAATTACTATGTTATGTACGTTGTTCGGCGATCATTACTCTTGGGCGTCACACTGGTTGGTTCTTGCGTAGATGATCCTAGAGAGGGGCGTATATCGAAAGTATCTGGCTGACCAATTGGACGCCTCATCCGATGAGTTGGAAGGACGGTTGAGGAATGAGGAAACGTCCATGAAGAAAGTGATTGAAAAGATGGACAGTGGTCGATGCAGCGACAGAAACAAACAGCAGATTTTGGCAGCCTTCTCTGATGCCATGAGGACAATTCAAAATTGCCATAAAGACGGTGAGCAAAGTTATCTGTGCTTAGCTCTTATTACTTGCCGATTAACGCCATTTGTAGCTGTCGAGAAGGAGATGGTGGCAGCTTCAATCAAAGCGAGAAAGTACCGGAGAGCAGAAATGAATAAGTTGAAGTTGATGCATGAGGAAGAGTTAGAACAAGCCTTGTTAAACGCGACCGACCCAAAAAAATATCTGTTACAAAACAGAAACATTCTCCAGAAACAAACTGCTGAACAAGCTGACATGTGGTCCAGCATGGACAAAAACGATGCCTCCAAGCTGAACAACGTCTACTTGGTATGTTGGTGGAATAAGCACTGTGTACTGCACTGTACTACATACCGAAGCCAAGCATAAATCGAATAAGTTTGATTTGTGTTATACTATCTATGTTTTGGCATTGTAGACGCTGGAATCACAGCTCAAAAACAATATTGACAAATCTGTGAACGCAGCACTCACCAAACTTCAGCAGAAAGAAGTCGGATTTGCACAAACCGAAATAAATTTCCTTAAGCGAGAACATGAGCTGGAAGTGGCCGAGCTTGAAAGTACGTACTATGTACATTACATACACTATAATATGTGTATACATGAACAACACATTAGCAGAGCGAAGAGTGTTGCAATGGCAATATGACACCTCATGACATGGTAGGGTACATTTCTAGGATTGCGCGAACTCGAAAGTAATGAGCGATCGGCACAGACGAGGGACAGCTACGAACAAGCAAAACAGGTTCCATAGCATATGCATAATTTTTGGATCAAGAATGTTGGATCCGCTGCGCGGAAACGAAAAGCTGCTACATCTAAGTTTAGGCCGTTGCGAAAGACATTGACGCTTCCACGGCTGAATTAGAAGATATGGTAGCAAGACAAGAGAAAATGTTGCATAGAGTACTCGACACCCAACTCAACACCAGCAACCGGTAAAGGGGATCATCCAAACTTCGTGCATTATAGGGTGTTGTGGTCACTATAATTATAGATACGTAGAACGTCGGTCTGTACGTACGTACAAACTGCATAGTTTACCTAGAGGGCGCTTTTATTTCAGCGATCGTGAGCAGATTTTGTCGCAGTTGGAGCACGACAAACTTTTGCTGAGCAGTCTGTTGAAATTGGCGCGAATGAAGAATGATGCACTTCTGGCTGAGAGACTGGTAGCAAGACAGGCTAAGCTATTGAAGAAACCTCTTGTCACTTCTCCACAAGTACAGTAACTTTAAGATTGCAGCATGAGCAATATCTAATTCCATTGAATTGGCGCCCTTTGTGCTTTGCAGAAGCCGGTCGATGCAGAGATAGGTGATAAGGATAGTGTTTTGACGGAAGGCAACAGAGAAGAGCTGCTGGAAGAGATGCGCGAGAAATTCGCCAGGGATACGCGGGGTCTACTGGAGCAACAAGAAGAGTCGGTGGCCGCCATCATTGGCCAGTATCAAGTGGGCTGTGCCAGGAAAAAGAGTTACCTGGATCGCCAGAATCGACTCTACCAGCGATTGGAAGTGAGCATAGTATGTACATTGGCCTCAAACACAAACTATATAGGCAGGTATGTACGTATGTCAGAAAATTGTGTCTACTGTACTACAGTACATTGGTATACCTAGTACATACGTGTAGTACATAAGTATGTACTTACACGGATTGTACGTGGTTGGCTGGACGTGGGCAATGAAATTTTCGACACCTTGCACAGCATATTCGCCAAGTTGAACTTCAATTACAAGAGAAGGCGAAGCAGAATGAGCAAATTGACTTTCATCGCTTGGAACAGTTGATGACGGAGTACAAGGTGAATTTGGAGCAGCTGAACCACAAGTTGGAAGAGTCCAGAAAGAAACAGCTGGACCATCTGCAGCACAAGCTCAATGCTTCCAGATACAGCTCGCAACAGTAAGACTGCTGTCAAACTACAGGAAGGGAATCCCAAAACGGCATACGCTTACTGAGTAAATGTACAATTTGTACGCAGCTGATGATTATAACTTGATGCCGCCACTACCACGAACTCGTGATTCTCCACTAGTTGCGTTGAGACCTCAGGGTAGTAGTCGCGCGGTGGCCCCGAGGCATGGGATAGCCAAAATACTGTAGATAAAAGTCACAAGTTCACCCGAGCTGCTTCCTTATCACAGTAATAAATAATATTTTGTCGTCTCTGGGTGAAAGTGTTACCTACTTTTTGACGTTTCCGGGGGGTGGTCTCGAGGTGACACGGACGATCACCTCGCAACCACACGGCGCGACAACGCAACTGGTCGATAGTATGTCTTTGTTATGATTGCCAGGAGTCTAAACGCTACTACATTCGGATCGGAAGAAAACGTTGGAAACCGTGAAGCACTTGAGAACCAACTACGGTAAATATACGTACAGCATCCAACTATCGAAAAGTGCGTACAAGGCGATGCAGGCAACGTGTAGGCAATAAGCATTGTACAGGTACTGCTGTGGTGTTGCACTGGATTATTATAGCAATCATGTGAATGCCAATGAAATGAAAAGGGTGGCCATTCGAAGTGGCGAGGAGCAGCGTCAGTTGGAGACTGCGGCCCAACTGAAATTGCGGAGACACAAAGAGCAGCTGAACAGGGAACTGCAGGAGGACTTGGACAAATGTCTGCTGGAACAAAGGGAAAGCTTTTTGAATCAAATAGCCACACTCATGAGGCTGAGCCCGGCTGAGTTGAACGATATTGTGATGTCCAGCCCTGAAAAGACTAAACGAAAACGAAGTAAGAGCACGAAACTTTCATTCTTCTTTCTGGTGACGGGACGATTTTTAAAATTGCCACTGTCTTTCACCGTACGAAATTTTATTTTGGACACTGCACCGAAGACCCCCTAATTGGCACTGCGTAGACAGTTGCGAAAGAAGAGGACCATAATTTGGTGCGCGTTTCGCAACTGTTTACGCGCGCGCGCCGTACTTTCTACGTGGCGCATAGACAGCCTCGGTTTTTTCCAAACTGTCCACACCGATCCGGGATGTACGACTTTTGTGCGGTTTTGAGGGTAGTCGGGATATAGTCGGGTAGTACATATTATGTGTCCAAAAACATGGTATGTGATATGTCTCTCTTCATGCATCACTCAAAGGGTTTTATGTTTTGCTGTTTAGCCCTTCAGAAGTCGCTGCAAAAGTTTGATGTAGCATCACCGTCGTCCTCCTTGAGCAGTGAGTCAAAAACAGCATATTCGGCTTCTGAAAACTTGACATCTCAGGGAAGCGATACTCAGCGACATCTCAGCGATACTTTGCCAACCACCAAAATGCCAATGACATCATTCAACGTACAGGAAGTGCCTCTTCCGGGACGTACAGAAGAACCGACCGAGGAAAATATTCGCGGAAAAAAACGAAAACGAAGTCGATCAAGATTATTTCAAACTGATAGTCTTCAATAGTACCGTATTTTTGGGTGTATGTATATCCCCCAGTAGTGTATAACCCCTCATTGGCAAAACAAAATTTTGTCCTGTGTATACTGGAAGGTTCCTTACCTACCTAAAGCTGGTCATAAGCTAACTATTATTCCTCCTACACCATGCTACTATGCCTATAAGCTTAGCCGATCTTGTCTCAGTTATACTAGAATAACCCTGTTTTAACCATGATTATGCCACGTCACTTTTGACCTCAAAAACATGCCTCTACACACCTCTTACAAACAAAAATGTTGTCCCATGTATGTACAGGGTGTTCACTTTGGGTAGACCATGTCGTTTGGGGCTATAACTCGCGAACCACAAGGGTTGAAACGCTGAAATTTTTCTTGCAGATACCCAAGAATATGCCTACCCTTGTGTTAAAATTTCGTCCCAAAACTCCAATCTGAACGTAAGATATTGGTACCTCAAGTTTCGACTGCGAAAATTATAAAGTTTTGAATCGCAATCTGGTGTTCAGAGAATTTTTGTGACATTTTCATCATATCGCTAGCCAACACCTGAAAACACCATAATATTAATTTTCAGTTCAAGGGAACCTTCAGATTGCTAAAACATAGCTTGCCCTGAAGAAAAAATTTGAAATAAAGAGTTGGGATAAGTCAGATAGGGCGAACACCAGGCTGTGAATCGAAAACTTGTGATTTTCGTGGTCGAAACTTGAGGTACCAATATCTTATGTTCAGATTGAAGTTTTGGGACGAAATTTTCACACAAGGTTAGGCATATTCTTGGGTATCTGCAGCAAACATATCAGCGTTTTAACCCTTGTGGTTCCCGAGTTATAACCCCAAACCACATGGTCTACCCAAAGTGAACACCCTGTATATCCCCCAGTGTATAACCCCCATTCGACCTCTCGATCTTTGTTATAGCCCCAACCCAAAAATACGGTACATATGTTTGTACGAACAACTGACGACACTGTAAACTGGTAAAGCTGATTAGCAATGGTTGAAACACAAAAGTAGTACCTAGGCATTTCTTTCATAAATGTTCGCAAAAAACTGTGTCATCGTATAGTCATTATTGTACGCAGTAATACTGACATGTACAATACAGTAGCTTCGAAATGGTCCAAAAAATACTGAACAGTTGGTGGATCGGATAGTAGGTATGTACACACACAGTATGTATGTATTGTACTCGTATAGAAAGAATAATATTGCACCACAGATACATATCTGTACGTTCGCATTCGCTGACATAAACGTCTGAAAGCTTGTCTAGAAACGCCAGGCTGGACGCTTCTCCATGCTCGGTGACTGTTTCTTGAGAGAGCCTGGGCGAGTCGGTGATTTCCCGCTTCGTTTCCCAGCTTCCGGTGGCTTCAGAGAACTGGTAGAAGTTGTCGGCAGAGACCTAAACGTATCACGCGAAAAACGTTGCACAAATCTTTATTTGCATTCCGTCTCGTTGATCAATGGATGCAAGTGCAGTATAGCGTACTTCTCCAAAGTTCTTCCATGGTGGTCGGAGTTGGTGTCATCGGCGCCGATTGATGCAGAAGGGGAAACGTCTCTCTGTCCTGCTGCCCGTTTGCTCCTTCCAGACGCGTGCTGCACTAAGCATTGCCACTTGTGCACCAGCGCTTTCTTGCACAGTGGTTGTTGATATCCTGATGATGCCGTCACCAGCATTGGCGTGCTTTGCTATAGTAGTACCAGAGTATGTACTGTACCAATACTGTAAAGTTTGGTGTATAACCCGATATCGAATATAGCCCGATATCGAATATAACCCGAGCAAATTGGTCGACTTTGAATTTTAGTATTTTGTATAACCCGATATTCACCACGTGCCAAATGCTTCAAAAAGCTGTTTTACGCTGAAATATGCAAGTATGGTATGTACCCCGATATTTTGTATAATCCGATATCGAGTATACCCCGAGCAAATTGGTCGACTTTGTTTGTATAACCCGATCGGGTAATACACCAAACTTTACAGTAGCCTACTACACTACATACTCTCATAACAAGTGCAATAGTCAGTACATACATGACTAACCTTTCTTGAGTTCGATGGTTCCTTCAAGATGGGTGCGTTCAAGTTTCCTGTGGAACAGTGTCGTTTCGGATCCCCGTGTTGCTTCTGGTGCTGCAATGTGCTCTCGTCCGATAGTTTTCTTTCCGGATCTGGTAACATAACCATATCCGACCTGTTCTCTTCTGACACATCCGCTTCAAAAGTTGGCCCATCTGTATGGTCATCTGAAGTTGCAGCAGGCGCTTCAATTTCAGGTGCGGTTTCTTCGCCACTATTGTCTTGCAGTTGCTTCTGCTTCTCTCCAGAGCCCAAGTCATCAAGCTGTTGTCGTAAATCGCCAACTTGCATCTCTAATGCTGAAATTGCCTCCGACTTCTCCATCGCCTCCAGTCGGCTCAAGTTCAGTTGCTCTTCTAGCTCATATTCCTTTATAAAATAGGTACACTAATCTCGTGTAGTGTACCCTAAACTTACAGGCTGCGCAGGATACCCGTACATAATAATTCCAATGGATCCGCCAAATGCACGATCCATACGGGGTGCTCGACTTACGTACACAACCCGTTTCGTACCCCGGTTTTCGTACCCTGCTCATTTGGTACACCTTGCAGTTCGTACCGGACCCACCTGGTACACTCCTCGATTCGTACCCCAATTTTACGTACACAATTTGTTAGCAGTGCGATTCGTACACTTGCATCTGGTACACAAATTGTTTCGTACATTCTATGGTAGGTACACTTCCCAGTACGTATACGCATTATTCTTCGGTCCTTGAAGAATGAATTTTCATCGGTAGTTGGTCAAGAGATCAAGTTGGTAAAGAGGTCAACCCTGAAAAACTAGGGTATGTCAAGAGGTCAGGTAGGTGCGCCAATAAATCATGCGTCAAACAGTCAAGCGCTCAGCACTAGCTGGGAATTGCAGCAAAAGATCAAGTACTGTACATGCGCCAAGAGATCAACCAGGGAACAGGTGCGTCAACTGATCAAGTGGGTGTGCCAATAGGCCAACTCAGGCATATGCTGAGGCTTAGGCTTAGGCTGAGGCTTAGGGTTAGGCTTAGGCTTCAGCTTAGACTGAGGATTAGGCTTCATCTTAGGCTTAGGGTTAGGCTTAGGCTAGGATTAGGCTTCACCCTAGGCTGAGGCTTAGGCTTAGGGTTAGGCTTAACCTTAGCCAGGCTGAGGATTAAAGTAAGACCAGAGTTCTTGGGACCCACGTATTATTTATCTCGAGAAGTACGCGACGTAGAGCAAAGCGGTCAAAACTTCCACGGATAACTTTAGCTCGCCTCTCCAATAAAAAAAAACCGTTTGATTCTATCTGCTCTCAGTGTCGAGATCTCGCCGATTTCCTTCAGCACTGAAATCGTGTCACCATTTGGCAGACGCTAAACCACGCAAACCACGACACCCCACGACCCTGTACGCCCGATGCCCATTTTTATTGTTTTCATCATGTATGCATATTTCTACCACTTTTGATTTTTCGGGTGTTTGCGAGGTTTAGAATTGCCCAATGGTCCACGCCCAATTTGCCGATTTTAGTACTGAAGGAAATCGGCGAGATCTCGACACTGAGAGCAGCTGGAGACAAATGGTTTTTTTTATTGGAGAGGCGAGCTAAAGTTATCCGTGGAAGTTTTGCCCGCTTTGCTCTATGTCGCGTAGTTCTCGAGATAAATAATACGTGGGTCCCAAGAACTCTGGTCTTACTATAGGCTAAACCTTATGCTGAGGCAATCTGGGGGAAAATTTTCCTTCTCGACCTATCCAATCCACCAGGCTTTTCAGAACGACAGTTTTATGATGACGTTTCTTTCACTAGCTACTGGTATTGTTGATTTCGACAAGCTACATGATTGGAATGACCTGTAGGTACAGTAGCTGTCCGAATTTGTGCGTGTACGTATCTCTAAGTGTACGAACAGAAAAGTGTACGAACCGGGGGTGTCAAATGTACGAAATGAAAGTGTACCGATCAACAAGTGTACGACAAAAGCAGTGTACGTAATGGCATGGGTACGAAAGTGTAAGTGTACGAAACGTGCGGGTACGAATCGGCAGTATACGAAACGGTGAGTGTACGTAATGCGAGCAGATCAACCATACATACCCTTGCATCGGATTGTTCCTTGATGACTTGCAATTGTTTCTCGAACGCTTCCACTTCTGCCACATGATTTTCCGCTGCAGCTTCTGCAAACTTCGATCGCAGTTCCCGTTCTATTTCGTCTGGAAACAAACTGACATACGTAATGTACAGTAGACACGGTAAATTATTGCAAACGCATAAAGTTCCACAAGCTTCAGTGCACCTCTGACAGCGGCGGTGCCATCATCGTTAAGTTTGACATTGGAAGCGAGCTGCTGCTTCAGTCCTTCCACCTCGACAACAAGCTTCTGTATTCGAGCCTGATGCACTTCTGCATTCTGTTCCAACTCTAACTTACATTCCGACAATTCCGCCTCCAGCACCTATTCATCAACATTGGATACAATGTGTACTGCTTCATGTCTAGAGCACCGTGCATTGCAATGAGAGTACTGTCCTGTAGTACATTATCCGTACTGTACCTACTTCTTTGCTCTTGTCCTTTTGTTCCAGCTCTTGTTTCAATTGCTCCACGTTGCCATCTTCCAGTTCTTGGATTCGAGAGTTCAACTCCTCCACTGTTGCATGAAGTGACTGGATGATGTGATGCAGCTCCTTCACTGATCCAGCGTCCGCGGCTGGATCCCAGGATATTGAGGAAACGCTTCCCCGTCGTTTTGCCTCTTTCAACTGTAACCCAAGAAATGCCTATTACGTATGTACCGTAACGTACATATAGAGCATATGACGTGGGCACCTCTTCTTTGAGCTGGTGAATTTCCAGCAATAGTTCGTGCTGGTTAGTTGCTGCTGTTTCCTCACGAAATCGTCGCTCCATTTCAACAACCAGCTCCTCTTTCTCTCGCCTGAACAAGCGCGATAACGAGAAGTGTCGTGTAAATGTATATAATTCAATAGCTGTACTTGGTGCTGGACTCGACTAGTTGGCGGGTATGTACTGTGTATACTCACTCCATCTCTATCTTTAGTGCTTCCTCCACCGCGAGCTTCAGCTGCTGAATTTGTTTCGCGTGCTTGTGCTCCCAATCGCACTCTTCCTGCGTCGTCTTCTTCAGCTCCTCCTGCAGCTGCTGGATGGTGTCCTCCTTTTGCGTCAGCTCGTTCTTCGCGTGATCCAACTCCCGACTCACGCTGCCAGACTTGGCTATCAGCTCAGAAATCTTGCTCTGATAATCCTTCAGCGTGTCCTCGTTCTTCTTCACCTACATCAATTCTCGTGCGTGCTGCATCGTACTACTGGATACACTACTGCACCTACCTCCATACCTACCTGCTTCTGTAGTTCCTTATCATCCACGTGACCCGTGAGTAGGACTTGGTGAAGTTTTCTTCGCAACGACTCAACTTCATCCTCCAGTGACTTGTTCTCCACTTCCAGATCTGTTATGCGCTTCTCATAGTCGTCTTGTAAACGCTGGAAAAAATGCTCCGTTCTAGTATACGTTCATTGTATGCTCACTTTTTTAGAAAATATACTTTTACCTACCTTGGTAATCATGGCTTTGTCGTCACTCTGCATCAGCTCCACCTGGTTCTGCAGAGCTTTCATCTGTTTCTCCAGCTCCTCTGTCTTTGTCTGATGCTCTTTCTTCAGTGCTATTTGTCTCTGCTCAGCCTGCTCTCGTTCCTGCTCAAGCATGTGATCGTAGTGATCTTTGGTCGCATCTCTCTCTTTCGTCAAATTTTGCAGCACCTGAACATTTTTTAAAGTGCAGACGGCATGCAGCTTCGGCCTTAAGGCCGGCAAGGAGAGAGGCACCACCAATGTTGCCTGCTCTCATGCTTACAGCTTCCAGTGCTTGAACTTGAGAGTTTTGCAGTTGTGCCTGCGTTTCGCTTTGACTCTCCAGATTTTTGCGCTCATTCTCCAGAAATACCACCTTATTCTTCATTGATCTTGCTTCGATCTGTAAATCCTGAATTAGAGTCTCCAGTTTGGTCTTGGTACTCTCCAGCATGGCTATCACTTCTGAAAGCAACAAGGATAGAATAATAGCACAGCATAAACTGCTGTACTTCAGTGCATTAGGTACAATGACGAAATGTAAAGCATGAGATATACACCATACCAAAGCTCATAATACAGGGTGTCTCATAATAAACCGTCCACCTTCCCGTGCATGTAACTCTGGAACCACACCATAGATTTTAATGCGGTTTTTTGTATTTTGTAGGCAAGGCTTCAACTGAGATGTGTTACAGAATTTTAGCTTCCTATGTAGGCCCAGTGGAAGCTGCTCAAACACCTTTTTCCTCCAGCGGTCAAAAACAAGGTTTTTCAAACTGGTAGTGCCGATTTAGGGGTAATTCTGTGCATGAGTCATAATAAAATTAGCCTCGTAATAAAGAAAGATGTCCCAAAATGCTAGAAAATGTGTATCTCATGTATTATCCCCAGTGCCGGCATAGCAAACGCATGAAACAGGGTATCTTGAAAAACTAAAACCGATATTTTCTCCATAGTAAAGGAAAACGTCGATTTTGAGCTTCGAGATTCAAACCGTCGTAGTCTCCGAAGTATGTGAACCACATAGTTGAAATTTTGTATACTTACTTGTTGAAGCCTTGGCTACAAAATACAAAAAAACCGCATAAAAATCTAAGATGTGATTCCAGAGTTACATGCACGGAAAGGTGGACGGTTTATTATGAGACACTCTGTATATTGCAGCATGTAACTTGATTTTTACTGCACAATGTCGAAACGTATAAGTTGTTTGAGTAACGTATAGTACGTTGTTTGAGTCTCAAATCAGCGGCTTGTTCAGTGAACTTTTGCTTGGTCTCTTCCAGTTCGCCGCTCAGATTCCTCAGCTTCTCCATGGCTGCTTCTGTCTCCCGGCGAGCCTTTTGCAGCTGAAAATTAACACGGAACCTGCTGCTCCTATTACTTTACTTGCGCTTTAAAATATCCGATATGGGTATGTATGTACACAGTAGTATTCTATCAGCTAAAGATCGCTTGCGGTCTTAGTAATTCTTGCTATTACAATACACGTGTATGTGCATAGTTGCCATTGCCACCCCTCATCTTTGCAGGCAGCCAGATGTTCTTGGCCTTCGGGTATCGTTCCCATGACAAACTTTGCTGAAGTCGCCTACATAGATAACTCAACTCAGTATTCCTGCTAATGCTGCGTGTACATATTTGTACTATGCATTCGTTTGAATACACAATATACACATCAGCGTTCTCATACTGGGGCATACAGCATACACTACATGAATAAATTGTCCATGTCCAGTGCATACATATTTGCATTGTATAACTTTCAGTTTTTGTATACGTACGTGTATGTAGGCCTACATTTTACCCCATCAGACCATTTCTCATTGCCTCCAGGGTGCGTAGCGTAACACCCATTGGCAACAACAATCTTCTCATACAGCCAGGAGAATTGAGGCAAGGCTCAGGAAAAAAAGTGCACTGTAATAAAATTACTAAAAGGCCATCTCGCCAACAAATGTGCGGGCCTTTGTATTTGACACATTGTTCAGATAAGCAGAGCAAATGAGCCCAGCGGAGCTTCCGGTGTGGCTCGGTTCGCTTGCGTCATTCGCAAGTTTTCAGCCGCCTCAAACCAGCATGTTTTTGCTGCAACTGCTACTGCTTCTTCAGCTCTCTGTGCAATTCAAATGTGCTTCGCACTATGAAAGGTGTGCTTTGCTTGCAGTAAAGCTACGCAAGCTCCTCAGCAGAAGAGCTGTGAGTTATCACACCTCACTTTCTACCAACCACCTCGCTTCCGCTTGCCCTTTGCTTTTACCGTACGGTGACGTATCAATGGCGTCAGCTGTCCCACCCGTTTTATTCCTCGCAAACATAGGCATAAGCGCGATATTCTATTGAAGCCAAATGTTAGCCTCTGTGGAAATGGCCGTGGGTTGGGTATGCATTATGCAATGCATGCTTATGCACGTATAAACTACTTCCACCCATTACACAGTATTACATAGGACTCAAATTATAGTTCCTTTATTATCATATAGCGTTCTGCACCACGACAAGCTATTACTTTGCACACCATAAATACGTAAATACCGTATTTACCTGTGCATGCATAGCCCCATATGAAAAAATTGAGAGGTCCTATATGGGGCTATGCATAGGGGCGGGGGGCTATGCACAGGTGTACAAGTAGAGTACCTCTCGGGAGATGGCTTCCACTTCTGCTTCCTTCTGTTGTAGACGTCTCTCCAGCTCCTCTACTTCCTTGCCGCACTTCCACAGTTCCTCTTTACTCCTTTGAAATTGCTCCTGCAGCTCTTCCAGGTGATCGCGAAATTCTTCTTGTCTGCGCGCACAGAACATGGTACATCGGTATTTAGTAAAAATTGGTACTAGTACACCTACATGTACTACGTACAGTGTACAGTATAGTATTACGTACTTATGTATTTAGGTAGGTACAGCAGTGAACGGTTGCAGATTCTTTTTATTGCTTTACCTGGCTTTTATCTCCTCCTTGAGATTTTCTTCGTGCTCCTTCAGTGCATCAAGTTCGTTGGAGTAGAGGCTCTTGGCGGCCTTCAGCTCTGTCTCGTACAGTGTCTGAGCTCGACGAAGTTTCGATTCAAAACTCTGACCCAGATGCGCTCTCTCCGACTTCAGGCTCTTCCTTTCCTCTTCCAGTCGCTGAATTTCCACCATGTACCTGTCCAAGAATACAGTACGTACGAACGCATCAAGGACCGTCGTGAATTAGTACGGTGGTACTTTTGCTCCAATTGCAGCAGTTGGGACTCTGAGCAACGCTGTTCCAGTATTTCAATTTCTTTCTGGTGCTCCTGCTTTAGCTTTTCCAACGCCGCTTCCTTCTCTCTCTCAAATTTCTCCTGCAAACAAATTTAGACATTTCGCGTCAACTGCAACATATACAGTACATGTGGACTGCACAGCGAACCTGAAGAGCTTGGAAGGACTTCATGCGTTCTTCGAAGTCGTGTTTGGCCCGAAGCACATCTTCGCTGAGGGTGATGATTTTGGAGGAGTACTCTGCCTCCAACTTGCGCTCTCGCTCCGCCACTCGCTCGCGATACTCAGCGAAGGTGGAAATCACATCCACCTTGTGCTTCTCGTACTCCGTCACCGTGGCCTCCAGCGCCTCGATCTTCGCCTTGAGCGGACCCACTGTCTCCGCGTTACGCGATCCCGTCCCACTTCCCAGACTGCTGTAGGAGAAGTCTGGACTGCGAGGCGGCAGACTGTGGAAGAACTGCTCCACCCTGAACGCGGGTGTCATTGTCATGCCTCCAGCTCGCTCATTGCCTGTTCCAGCAACAGGAGAAGGCGTCTCTGGCCCTGGCAGAGGAGAGCGAGAGGTGCGAGTTCGCGGACTGCGGTTTCCACGACCCGGAGACCTACTCACGTGACCCAGCTGCTGAGCCAATGTCTCCTGCTCTTCAAACTTTGCCGCAAGCAGACCCACGGGAATCTGTGCTCAATGACACCAAACGTAAAGCTCGCACATGCGACCGCTTTTCTATGACACATACTGTACATACGTACAAAGTTACCTTTTCGGTAAACGGGTTCGCCATCGTCTTCAATGATCTGTGAACATGAGCTGGAGCCTAGGCGCAGTAAAGTGCTCTCTTTTCCCTTAAGACGCCGGAAGTCGCAGTCGTGCGAGCGGATGATGTGCGGGCCGAGGCGCGATAATGTTTATGCACGCCCTTAGCTAGCAGGAAGCGGACGCCGAAAGCTCACGTCACGTCAGCAAGAGGAAGAAATTGCCAGCCTTAGCTGCGCTTCTGCTTTTGTGCCTTCTGCGCTCATCGTTTACCTGCAGCAGCTGCTTCACGCGCAGGCACAAGTACTGCAGTTGTACATAAGCAAGCAACCCTGAAACGAGGAAAGGTGGAAGGAAAGCTCTGGCGCCCCAGGCGCTTGCCCGCGCACTAGTTCGCCAACTCACATTGCTTGCCGTCTATTTTGCACGTATTTTAAGCCTCCAGCCGGCCAGCTGTCTGCTGCTCTGTTGCTGTATGCGGGCGCTTGATGATATGTTAAGATGAATGGCCGCCAGCTGACACCCTTTCGCCCTCCCCCTTCTTCGCCAGTTGCTGCCTCCGTGTCAGGCACTCCAACCACCACAGCACAACTGATGGCGCGTTCACCAGACGTCCGTACGGACGTACGTCCGACGTATCTACATACATGAACAATGTACTCCTAGATTATCCGACGTATCTAGGAGTACATGGTTCATGTATATAGATACGTCGGACGTACGTCCGTACGGACGTCTGGTGAACGCGCCATGTCAGCCTCTTTCCTTGTTCGTCCTCTGGTGCCTCCAACTACCTACAGTACATAGGTACTGGCGCATGCACTTGTACCTATGTGCTATGTTCAGCAAGGTTCCTCCCAGTAGAACTTGACCCACGCGCCACACCCATTTGCTACAGGAGCCAACGGCCAACGCTCTACTTAGATATGTATGTACAGTAGGGTAGGTGGCTAGGTACTAAAGTTTCCCGCATATGCGTGACGACCCGTGTGGCAGAATGCTGGTGTGAGTGAGCTACGTAATACAACGTATAGTAATGTACCGGAGGACAGGATAGCACCTCGAAACGTATACATACATATACGTATACGTAAATGTACATGATTTGACACAGAGCAACTGTAATGATGTGATGTAGTAACACCTTGGTTGATGACGGTGCCATTGCGACGATCTGTCAATGCCATGCAGCAGGCAGTCATGATCATGAATGCCAAAGAGTGCGGCGATTCTCATCAGACTAGTTTGCGATACGCACGAATATCCAATATGTCGATGTTCATCCAACGTAACGTTAACGTAGCGATTGCCCAGATTAGGTGCCATAATTTTCTCCTTTTCACGGTTTTCTCATTGTCCATTGGATTCGGTGAATGAGGAAGAGTTCGGGTCGCACAAGATGCGACTAAGCAGGTTGTCATTTTTGCCTCGACTGCGTACATAATTGTATGTTCAATTGCCACTAAGGAACATCACTGTATTTTTTGGTACTGTAAGTACAAATTACGGTAACATTGGCATTCATACATACTATGCATGCGTTGAATATGGAGAAGAGAAATATTGCTGCCACCATCACGTTTCCATTTGAATACGCGTATATAATTCAAACTGCTCCGTGCATGTGTAAATACATACATACATACATACATACCACAGTATAAAAAGTGCTGTGTACGTATGTACGTAATTCAACTGTCCTGTGGCTCTGTCGAGGGTTGACGTTGACGATGACTAGGAAAGGAGAGTCTAGGCTTGATATGAGTTGATTTCTTTTCTTCTCATTCTTCTTTACTTCCACCTCTCCAAAATGGTCACCGTCTTAGTCCAAATACTCGTACATATGTATAGTAGACCTATGTTCCGTATGTGTGTTATGAATGGGTTGATTTGTGGGATGTTAGTGTATTGTTCATTGCGGTAAGAGGGCACGACGGGTCACTGAAATTCTTCTCTTCAGTCTGTGAAGTTATGTATGTTTATGTACGCACTGCAATCAAACATACATACAGTGATGTCAACTCGGACACTTTTGAAAAGAGTAAAATAAAGTAAAATTACTAAGCAGCGTAGGCTTTTGAGTCAAGGTAAGTAAATTACTCGGAGTCAACGGTTAAAGAGGGCCTCGCACAAAAAAGTTGTTGTCCCTAAATAAAAAATAAATAGTCCGAATATATGCAATTTTTAATGACAAATTTTAAAATAAAAAGAAAATTTTAAAAATTCCTTAACAGTCGGTTTTTACACGCATTTGAAGGTTTTGGAGGCCCCTTAGACCTTAAAAACGTCTGATATGTAACTTCTTAACCCCACTATCAGATTCCCCATTAAATTTGCTACAAAACCATTCCTGTGTTCTTCATCAGAGATGGGTCACTATATGTCATGTGGCAAAAAAACTGACTGCAAGTCCAGCTTTTTCTCATACAATTAGTATAAGCTGATGTTCTGGAACAGCAGCCAAAAGGGCAAACCTGTGGTTGCTTTTGGACTGCTTTGATGTATACGTGGTCCACCTCTAGGGAAAAAGAAGTTGGTTTTGTAGCAAATTTAATGGGGAATCTGATAGTGGGGTTAAGAAGTTAAGTATCGGGCGTTTTAAGGTCTAAGGGGCCTCCAAAACCTTCAAATGCGTGTAAAAATCGACTGTTAAGGAATTTTTAAAATTTTCTTTTTATTTTTAAATTTGTCATTATAAATTGCATATATTCGGACTATTTATTTTTTATTTCGCGACAACAACTTTTTTGTGCGAGGCCCTCTTTAACTTTTGTCATTCAGATTGCTTGGATTCTTCGGCTTGGTATCGTGAATGCATTTTATGCTTGAATGTACGCATATGCATTCATTTATAAGTTTATCAGTTTGTTCGTTTACAAGTTTGTTTTTTTCTTTTGCATTCTTTTTTTACTCGAGTACCATAAGTATACTGAGAGGGCGTGGACATTTTACTAGAGTAGAAATTTATTTACTTGGCGAGTGGCAAATTTACTCGAGTTACGCCTGTCATTATGACTGGGTTAAAGTAAAATCGGGTTCGGAAATTTTGCATCGAGTAAAGTAAAGTAAAGTAACTCAGCTCAAAATCAGCTGAGTAACTCGAGTAAAGTACTGTAATTTTTACTCTGACATCACTGAAGTTTCCGCAATCTACGAACATCATAAACATATACACCGTTTCTTTATTGTGCACGAGATGTACACTAGTCGTAGTGGCAGGCAGCAGTACGGTTCGTCACAGTGGGAAATGTATGCAATAACTCACGCCTCCCTAATGGTCTCTATGGTGTGCAACAATCGGTTCATCCTTCTCCCTTCCTGTGCAGAGGGTGTGGTGACTGGGGGAGGAGTGCAGGTGCAGGACAGGGGGCGGAGGTGATAGCTGGATCCTGACTTTGCGCGGTCGGTGGACAGATTTTCGGTGCATTCGTCGTCGGATCGGCAAAATATAGGTCTGTGGTGTTAGCGATACGCACATCGTACATACGGGCATTTATTTATACGTGAGTGAACTCGATTTCTCTTCTTGCCTCCGCATTATGTATGTATACGTGTGTGTACTCTTCTTTGTCGTATATCGCTATTCTGCTGGTGGTCGCCGTATGCATGCGAAACAGTCGGAGGAGACTGGACGCGAAAAGTTTCGAGGCAGTGAATTACCGGCGAATTCAGAAGGGAGGGTGAGGTTGAACAGTACACGTACGTACACAGGTTGGCTGCTATCACTCGGCAGAGGAGACGAAAGGAGAGTTTTCCTTCGTCGTCAGCGGAGAGCGAAATTCGCGTGGTGTCGGAGGTACATAGGGGGTTCATTTTTCCGATAGAAGGCCCTTATTCTGCCACCGAACGTCAAAAGTGCGAGTGCAGTCTATCTTCTTCGATGCCGCCGTCCCTATCGCTTCTATCTGTTTGTTCACTGTCGGTGTCTTCATTTTCTCTTCTTTTTCGCCTTCTAATAATACCGTCTTCTTCTATTATTGTGCGGACGGGCCTTGTTGTGCGCACTGACCCTGACTTCCTCCTCATAGTCGGGTGATTTTGCGCCATACGGCTCCTGTTGGTGCTATGCGTGCTTTGCTACGTACATATACAGTATGGTGTATGCACATGCTGGTGGTATCCGATGCTGGTACGCACGCACTCTCCTGCATGATCCGATTTCGATCTTCGAGCGGTGGTCACTACGCGCGTCTCGTGTACAAATGGTTTAGGCGCGTTGTTTCTCATATCTTGTTATCTTCACTGCAACTCGCCGATACGCCGTTGTGTGCGACACCACGTACAGTACGTGTTCCCTTCTCTTCTGCTTTTCAGTTTCGTTCTGCGTACCTTACATTAGCTACTTTACTGAGCATGAGTGATAGTGGAGGAGCAGGAGCGGGAGCCCTGAATGGCTGACATTTTCCAGCGCCGGCGTCATGCAGTGGCTCAAGGAACTGGCGTATTTCCTTATCATAACACTTAGTGCCTTCATCCTCCTCAGTTCTCCCGCGCCCTGTTGGGCGAGAGAACGATGGAAGAGAAGGACAGACGACGATGACTCGTTAACCGAAGATGAGCTTATTCTGGCGCGAAAGAAACGGTCGAACATTCCATGTGGCAGCGCCTTTACACCCTGTAATCGACGACCCACCGGTTTCAGTCGACCCTTCGAAGCGCGAGAAGAGAACGAAGTGGCGTCTGGTGATCAATTTGTTACTGCTCCCAACATTCGACATCAGATGGTACTATTGGCGACGCAGGAAGCTAAGGAAGAAGTTGACAAAGTCTTCAATCAAACCGAGCCATTCCTACTTCAAAATAGTAAGCGAAACCTTTATGTGTTGATTGTAGCAAAGGGGTACTGTTGTAACCTGTAACACGTCCTGTAAATTTGGCGAGTTTCAATTCCTTTCCTGACTGTCTGTCTAGTGTCTATGCATCATTTACTCTGTCCATGTTTGTTTTCTTCGCTTGGGGGACCAGTGGCATTTCTTTACGTGTGTATGTAGTGCACATCACATGTCTTATTGGTATGCTGTTGGAAAAAGTTCTATTCGAGGCCTTGGACAATGTTTTCAAGTGTCGGCCGATATTTCGGACGTCACTTGAGATTCGCCAGATCCTATTGTTATTTTCCGCACGTATTTTGTCGATTTCTTTGATGCGTTAGAGTAGAAAATTATCTTTTCATGGTACGAGAAATATGCGGAGAGAAAGTTTTCGTATGTACTCTAATACGTCGTTGGCCTAATATTTTATGGGGATGTTAGTTCTTGGGAGTGGACTTGGAGTTCTTTACCGACAGCGCAACCACACGAAACGTCATATGCCCGCATAGAGTACTGTAATGTTCCGTGTATAGCCCTCATATCCCTCCCTAATTCTGCAACTACTAACAACTAAACGTCATTTGCCCTCTGGTGTATTATGCCCCGTCGTGTAATATAACCCCTCTCGTGCACAGCCCGCTTTATCGGCGCTTACCATTTGGAGGCTATCTACGGAGCAGTACAGTAACACCTACCAAAAGTATTGCATCGCCGTGGAATTATAAGTTAGAGGAGGGGAAGGCAATTTTAACGACACGTATCCCAGTCGTATTGCTCAGTGTCCGAAAATTGTTCCCGGTTACTCCTACCGAGTACAGACATTGGCCCCAGAAACCATGCAAAATTTGCGGGAAAGGTCGCTTTTTCACAACTGGCACAAAATAATATAGTATACGTTGGCATATTGTATATGTATAAGTCGCATAGCAGGTACATGTATGTACACTGCAAGCACAAGAAAATGATGCGTTATTTCAGATTTTATTGATCGGTCAGAATTGAGCAGGTTATGGTCAGCTTACCGAAAATCGTACAAGTACGCCAAGGATTTGTCGTATTCGGCGTTGGTTTCCATTGGTGCTTCCCAGCGATTAAAAAGGCGAGCGCCAAACCTTTTAGTGCATACGCCGTAGGCCTTCTTTAAATTGCAAAACACAGAACAGAACACAACCAGTAATCGTTGCTATTGATAGATTGATTGTATATAATGGGTAATGCTATGCTAAAGACAGCTGTTGCATAATGGGTAATGCCAATGCTCGATGGTGATCGTCCGTTTTAGCTTCGGGCTAAGAACAGAAGAGATTATATTCGGCCTTCCAAAGATGGCAATTGATGGTACGATCCTGGTGGACATTTGTCCCCCTAATCTCATAGAAGACTGCGTTCCAGGGAAGTACCGCACATACTCAGGATACTGTAATAATGTCAACCGTCCACTCTGGGGAGCCACCTTCGAACCGTTGCAAAGATATCTAGCGTCCGACTATTCCGATGGTACCCTCGCTTACGTAACATAACAGGACTGTGTTGAATTTATATGCACGTATCCTTAGATTAGATAGATACACGTAAAGCGTGTCGTGTACAGAAGTGTCCTCTCCTCGCATGTCCGCGGATGGGACTCCGTTACCCAATCCCCGTCAGATCAGTGTGGAGGCTTTTCGCAGCACGTCTAGACCTCACGCATCCTGCTCTGCCATGCTGGCTCAGTGGGCTCAGTTCATTTACCACGATGTCGTACAGTTGGGAGCCGTCAAAGGTCTGATCAGTTTCTGCTTCCACTGATGGGAAAGAATTTGATTGCTATGTGTGCGTATACCATGTGTAAAACCATACTGCACGACAAGATTATTAGGTCTCGATAACCAGCTGCAAGATTTCTATTCTTGGCTAGATTTGAGACAGTTATGACACAACAGTACATTTGGAGGGGTGAAGACCTAATTTCTTGTCTGCTTCGATCCTATGTATACATAAGTACCCTACGTACATTTGCAGGGCAATCTTTGTCAGCTCTACCGTGCTGTGATGCCAACGTTAAACATCCGGAATGTTATCCAATCCCTATAGCGGTGGACGATCCCGACTACCAAGGCTTCGTTACTTGTTTGCCCTACACACGAACAAATCCAGCACCAAGAGAGAATTGTCTCTTGGGTCCGCGAGAACAGGGAAATTTAGTGACTGCCTACCTGGACGCCAGCGTGATCTACGGAAGCACCAGTGGACGAGCCAAAGAACTTCGCACTTTCACTGACGGTATGGTTGTGGTTGTGGTCGAATCGTGAGCACAAGCATCGAGATTCATGTGTGGCTGCACTGAGACTGCTATTCCGTTTCTCTTACAGGCAAACTAAAAACCAGTCGAATACCGTTTTTGCGAGATCTGCTTCCACCGGATGAATACGATCCAGCCAAATGCAGCAGCAGTCGCAGTCAGCCGTGTTTTCTGTCCGGTTCAGACATGACCAATATAATTCCAACGCTCACATCATTGCACACTGTTTGGGCCAGAGAACACAACCGACTTGCAGATGAGCTCAAGGTACCTAAATCGTCTAATGAGGAATGACAGGTATTCATTCAGAATGTTTCATCCGTCTTTGACTTGTTACAGAGGTACAATCCGCACTGGGGCGATGAACGCCTGTTTCAAGAGGCCAGGCGAATCGTTGGAGCTCAAATTCAGCATATCACCTTCAATGAGTTTTTGCCTATTATCGTGGGTAAGGCTACCGCTACATCATCTTTAGTGTGACACTTTGCGTACATGATACTGCACGTATCCTGCCTGTACACACAGGAAAGGACAATATGCAGAATTACGGGTTGGAGCTGCAGACAAATGGCTTCTATTCCAACTACAATCTGGACATTGATGCGAGTGTACTCAACTCTTTCGGAGCTGCTGCAGGAAGCTTCTTCTATGTTCTCTTCTCTGATCAGCTGAAACAGTACAACAAAGAAGGAGCGGCGACTTCGCAGAACGAACTGAGCGAATACTTCTTCAACCCTGGACAGCTTTATTTCCAGGACAGACTAGACTCATACCTAAGGTGCCTGGTGTCATCCACGAGCAGCTGCTAATACGTACATAGGCACTGTACTTATATTTATACACCATGGGTTCCTTCCTTTAGATTTCTGCTAAAGGACAGTGTACGAGAGTTCGATATGCACATGTCACCACAATTCAAGACCAAATTTCTCAAAGGCAGAGGCGACTTCGGCTTGGATTTGGTGGCATATCTGATTCAGATGGGTCGAGATCATGGTATCCCCTCGTACAGTGTATGGAGAACGCAGTGCGGACTAAAAAGGCCCAGAAGCTTCCAAGACCTCACCGATGACGTCAGAGACAGCAGCATCCTCAACATACTTTCGCGCCTTTACAAGTATGTACTCTATTGCTATGTGGCGATGGCAATCTATGCATGTATTACGCCGTATTTTATTTACCGGGGTACCTACCATACCCGCTGTATCTATGTACATATATAAAAGCGACCATGCCTATAAACCTTACTAGCAAGACGACATAACTCTGACCTCTTCAATTATGCCCTGAAAGCACATGCTTTTGACCAAAAAAATATATGCACGTCTGCGCACCTCTCCCAGAAACTTTAATTTGCACTATGTGTGTATGTCGCCAGTGTATGACCCCATCATCTGTTGCCCCGGGGCATGCACGATACACCGGTAATAAATACGGTATAGTAGCAGCACATCTGATCATTTAATCAATTTGATACCTTCAGGAGCATCGATGACGTGGATCTGTTTGTATTGGGGTTAGCAGAACAACCGCTAAAAGGTGCATTAGTTGGTCCAACTTTCGCCTGCATAATCAGCAAACAGTTTCAAAAGGTACGTACGTAGGTTGTGATGCTAAACTATGTAGCATGGGCAAGGCAATCCAAAGTGCGCTTGAATATCGTATTCAGTGGCAAAATTTTGCAGCTCAGAAGAGGTGACAGATTCTGGTACGAGAATTTCTTCTTCCCTTCATCCTTCACTGAAAGTACGACGTGTAGTACATTTTTACATTCATAATATTCACCCCAGGCCCAGAGTTTGCCATGTTCACACTTCGCCAGTGCGCTCTCTGATTGCAGATCAAATCAATGAGATTCGTAAAATCTCAATGGCTAGGGTTATCTGCGACAACACAGACGACATTGGCCGCATTCAGCCACATGTGATGTATCTGGAAGACGACTTTGAGTAAACGAAAGCAATAGGCCTACATCTTTACTAACACACATACGCTCCTGATGATTGTGGTGGATTCGTCGCCATCTGTTGCAGGAACTGTCCATTGGATTGCAACAGCAGCGTCATTGAGCAAATGGACATTTCTCATTGGGTCGACTGTAAGCACATAATTTAGATTATTCCTATATCTAAACCATTATGGAGACAAGAACTGCCGCAACAATAATCAGTTGTTGTGCAGCTCGCCAGTGATTTTAGCTGAGCCGAAGCTGCACCTGCCTATTACACAAGACACATTGGACAAAGCAGTACGACTTGGAACCAGACATGCGCAGGAGCTTCGCGACAGAGAGGGATTTAGCAATCAAGTCCGCCTCAGTAAGTACGTCTTTTTCATCCAATTTATCAGTTTTGGATTGAGATAAGTACATGTAAATGTTATGCACTATATGTAATGTACTTATTATGTACGTATAACTGCCAAAAACGAAATTGCAGGTGATCCAGTGTTATCCAACCACGCGGATGCTTTCGTGACACATGCGTCTCTGTTGAGCGCCAAAACAGAATCTCTGGACATCGCACGCACCGCCAACATTCTCTTGGAGACGACCCGCGTTCTCATCCGAGGGTAAGCTCTTATGGATGCATAGTCGGCATGCGCCAGGCAGAAGAAAAACAAAGATAAGGAGCGATAGGTTTATTTTCGAGAAAACGAAAACAGGCGAGTACACACACAGCGACACTACATACTGAATCAAGCAGCTGTGAGTGAGTGAGTGATTGTTAGTTAGTCTCCTCGGGTCCACAAGTGGGCAGTTGGGTGGCGTCCGCAAGATCCGATGGATGAAGGGAGAGTTCCGAGATCTCGCTCACCTCGTCCAGCGTCGCATCCTCCAGCTTGGCTCGTATCATATCTCGAGTGACTACCAGCTCGTATCGAGAGTCCGTCTCCATCGATATTCGCTTTCCCTTCCATACGTGCCGATCCTTTCCTCTTCTGCCTCCTGGCCACAGTCGTCCTCCTTTGCGATAGCCACCCACCGGTGAGCGTTGCGTTCGGCTCGTCTTGTCTTGCTGCTGCTGACGTCTCGGCGCCGATGTCGGTTTGGATTTCTGCGTCGCCTCTGTGCTACTACTCTTCTTTTTGAATGTCCTCGATGCCCCTTTGCTCCTTCCTCCCCTCTTCTTCGACTTCTTGTGCCACTTTCTCTTCGCGTCCTTCTTCCTTGGGGGTTTTGAATGGTGGCCACGGCTCTCCTTTCTGCTGCCAGGCTGTGTGCTCTTTCCACCGTCCTCCACTCCTCCTCGTTGGCTCGCGCCTTTCGGTGATGCTTTGGGCTTGCGCTTGGGGCAACAGAAAAAGGTGACACTCGCCAGAACAGCCAGCACAATCCCGCACAGTAGCTGCTTCTGCATTGCTGTTAGTAGAAGAAAGACTGGGCCCAACAAAAATTTCTGTAGCCACCCCATCGCTCGATCCTCGCCACTATCCGACTGCCCGCCGCAAGAAAAACACGAAAAAATGGAGCTGTCGCTGTGGTCCCCTCCTGTCGCTCTTTCAATGATTTCTTTCCCCAAGGGGGTGACAGACTCATAAGAACTGGGGGTGACAGACTCACAAGTGAAATTACGTGTAGAAAGAAACCCTTGAATGAATCTATAGCAATGTAGCTACACATTGCAATTGTATACCTAGAGATGCACAGTTATGATTTTAGGGACGAGCTGAACGATGAAGAGAGGCTTCCACAAGATCTGGACATGCAAACGCTTCAACGACTGCTGCCGCAAGTCGATGTTTCTCGGATCGTTGGTATCTGCACGAAAAGACACGTGCCGTGCGTATGCGCATGTGGTACTGTATTTACGTAGACAAATCGTATTGTTTAACCTACGTACCTATACAATGGTTCCGTCGTGGTTTTTAGGAAATTTGTCTTCAAATACTGAACGATGCGTGCCGAATCCTCTGCCATGCGATCACACGACACCTTATCGAACCTACAACGGCTGGTGCAACAATCTTCGCTTTCCACATTATGGAAATACTTTCAATGCTTTTCGGCGCCTGCTAGATCCGGCTTACGCTGACGGTATGCTAATGTGGAGGCATGTGTACATACGTATGTACGTATGTACGTACTCACTCACATCACTGCTGATGTACCTGCGTCCTGCATCTATCACGACGTGTCTAATTGGAGCATTTGTTCATGTTGTTAAAAGCTAGTGTTGATGTTATTGATGGGTGCCTACCAACTAAACAGAGCCCTTCCGTCCGGTGTTTGCCCTTGCTACCTTTCAGGTTTTGATGAGCCAGTCCGGATGTGCAAGGCTCCTCCTCCAGGCTGGGCAACGCAGCATCAGACATTCCGCACGTAAACACGCACATGCTGATGAGTTCGGACAGTTCGTGGATCACGCATGACAGCACCCATACGCAGTAGTCTGTTACGTATTATGTACAGTTCGAGGCCTAACCACACTTTTGCGTTCCCAGCTCAGCTGACATGCATATGCTGAAATCTTTGTTTCTAGACGCGGAGGATAGAGTTATCAATTACTGCTGCTCCACCAACTTTCAACTGCCTCCCCCCGTCCGACAGACTTTCCGCCTCTGCCCCGACCCGATCAACCCTACCCCTCTAGCACTACGTTGCCATGCCCAATCGTTATCACGCTCTACACCATTGCACCACCACAAAGTTTCAACCACACTCTACAGAGGGAGGACGCTTTTGCTATCGTAATCAAATCAACCAATTAACGAGCTTGACGCTTCCCAAATCTATGGGTCACAGAGTGCGAGCAAACGATTTGCGTCTATTCAGCATGGGTACGTGTTTGTTTACTATGTCAGTGTTTACCTTAGTTTGGATGGATGGATGGATCATGCAAAACTCCAGTATTTTAGTTCATTAGCAGAATAAAAAACGCAGGCAGGAATGGATACTGCCGTTTGAAAATTGTAGGGAAGTTGAATTTTACGGAGGATTCGGATGGACTGAAAGACGGTTCCCAGGGTTCCAGGAGCAGCTGTCGCTCTCTGCCTCGCCATATCTTTTTGTGGCCGGAGACGAAAGAAGCACGGCACCCGCCGGCATCACACCATTTTCCTACGCGACACATCGCATCTCTCGCTCATCGCATCAACATTTCTGGCCAGACGAAGTCTCAGACCGCGCACATCGGAGCGGATACAGCAGTCACATACAGAATCCTCCCAGGCTCGGCTGTGAAGCCAGCCAAGTTCCAGCTCAAGCTCCAGAAGCCGGATACTACCGGCAGTCCACCTAACACAGTGCACTGCACCTGTAACTACGGTATGCAGTACACCAAATAACCGAGTGTGCTCACTTACGCCACTCTCAACCCTACAAACAATGTGAGTGATATCTCTCGATCGTTAGGCTATGACCCAAGATGCGACGCGACAATATCAAATGAATTTTCGCTTCTGCTTTCCGTTCGGACACACTCTCACCCGAGCTCCACGATGGACGACTTCTTACCGATTTCTCTGCTCCTATTCACTGGACTCTTTCCTCAACGTTTCTTCGCTTCCCAGCCAACGTGGCGACGCTCATCATTGGTCTGATGCCGTCCGTCGGAAACTTCGACAGGCAATTACAGATGTAAGCAACTCTAAGTTATATGCTCCTGTGCACATCTGCAGACTAAACTTCGTCACTTTTATTGTTTGCTGGCTGGTGGTTAATGGATGCAGGCGGTGCGGACCACTTGTTTGCTAAAACCGGCGTCCCGTTTTCCGGAATGGATTTACCTGCTTTGAATATTCAGCGAGGCCGAGATCACGGTATTCCTCCCTACAATGACTATCGGGAGTTTTGTGGGCTGCGCAGAGCCAGGACATGGGCAGATCTGAGGGATACCTCTGAAGAAGAAGCCATAACCACTCAACTCTCTCGTATAGACTATTCATTCCCTTTTCAAATACACTACAATCAGCACACCACAGACTACGAAACTATAACAGATAAATAAAAACAAAAAAAAAAAAAAAAAAAAAATAAATAAAAAAATTAAAAAAATATAATTTTAATTTATATAAAAAATTTAAATTTATATTAAAAAATAAATATAATTAAAATATTATATTCAGGTAAACAGCAAACACAGAGGTAAGACAGTCACAACCGATGCATTCCGCATACCTCAGCCACGAGGGTCCCCAAAAACAAACATAACCAAGTCATATCCGCTATGGGTGAAAAATAGCTTTAATCATACGTTGTCCAGCCATATAAAATCGATATCTGGCAAGTTACTATATTGTAAAAATAAAAAAACTCTAAGTTACAGTGAACATTCAAATGTGCATATTTTACAATGCTAGCTCACAACAGATATTTGTTGTATCAAGAAGTAATATGCTAGCTAAAGTACAATATTTGTTGTATACAGAAGTATCTATCGAACACCCTTGGTTGTATCTTCCGAATAAACTGACTGTTGGAGCAGACAATCTTGGCCAATGTGATCTTCTTGATTTCAGCCAGTTGATCTGCAAAATCCATACGTACATAATATAGTTTGCAGTGTTCAGAGTTTCCTTCATGGACGTTGTATTGCACACCACGTTTTTGGAGTTGTTTTTTGATGATTACCGTACCTGGAGTGAATCTTGTTTCTGCAATGTCGTTTTCGTACCAGAACCTGTCGCACTTCTTGAGCCTCTGGAACTGCTCCGCGATGAGACAGCCGACCGTGGGGCCGACCAGAGCTCCACGCACAGGCCGCTCAGAGATCATCCCGGGAAATAAATCGACGTCGTCCACTGACCTGACCATACATTCGTAGAATGGCTACTTACTAGCACATTGCACAGTTCATCTGCATGCGCATATGGGAACATTAGTCATTACTGCTATACCGGTAGACGAGTTGCAGTGCGTTGATGGCTTCTTCTTCAGAGGTATCCCTCAGATCTGCCCATGTCCTGGCTCTGCGCAGCCCACAAAACTCCCGATAGTCATTGTAGGGAGGAATACCGTGATCTCGGCCTCGCTGAATATTCAAAGCAGGTAAATCCATTCCGGAAAACGGGACGCCGGTTTTAGCAAACAAGTGGTCACGCACCGCCTGCAATCCATTAACCACCAGCCAGCAAACAATAAAAGTGACGAAGTTTAGTCTGCAGATGTGCACAGGAGCATATAACTTAGAGTTGCTTACATCTGTAATGTGCCTGTCGAAGCTTTCCGATCGGACGGCCATCAGACCAATGATGAGCGTGTCCACGCCACCGTTGGCCTGGTCGTACAGCGAAGAAACGTTGAGGAAAGAGTCCTTGAGTTGAATAGGAGCAGAGAAATCGGTATAGAAGTCGTCCATTCGTGGCAGCTCGGGTCGAATCAGAGTGTGTCCGAATCGGAAAGCAGAAGTCGAAAATTCATTTGATATTGTCGCGTCGCATCTTGGGTCATAGCCTGAACGATCGTAGAGCATATTCACTCACATTGTTTGTCAGGGTTTCGCATGCAAGTGGCACCCTACGTACAGTGCACGCACACTGCACGGTTATTTTGGTGTACTGCAATACCGTAGTTACAGGTGCAGTGCACTGTGTTTAGGTGGACTGACCGTCGTAGTATCCGGCTTTCTGGAGCTTGAGCTGGAACTTGGCCATGGCTTCACAGCCGAGCACCTTGGGCAGGAATTCATTGTATGTGACATGCTGTATGACCGCTCCGATGATGCGTCGGGTTTCCTGGTAGATCTTCTCGTCTGGCCAGAAATTGTTGATGCGATGTAGTCGAGAAGCTATGCGATTGTGTTCGCGTAGGAAAATGGTGTGAATGGCTGCGAGCCCGGGTTGCTCGTTGCTTCTTTCGTCTCCGGCCACAAAACAGATATGGCGAGGCAGAGAGCGACAGTCTCGCTCCTGGAATCCCTGCGGAAGCCCGTCTTTCAGTCCATCCGAATCCTCCGTAAAATTCAACTTCCCTACAATTTTCAAACGGCAGTTATCCATTCCTGCCTGCGTTTTTTATTCTGCTAATGAACTAAAATACTGGAGTTTTGCATGATCCATCCATCCATCCCAAACTAAGGTAAACACTGACATAGTAAACAAACACGTACCCATGCTGAATAGACGCAAATCGTTTGCTTCGCACTCTGTTGACCCATAGATTTGGGAAGCGTCGATATAGCTCGTTAATTGGTTGATTTGATTACGATAGCCTGAAACAAGCGTTCCTCCCTCTGTGCAGTCAGTGATGACAGTTGACAACTTTGTGGTGGTGCGTGAATGGTGTAGCAGCGTGATCAACCGACTTTTGGGCATGGCATACCCAACGTTAGTTGTCCTAGTAGAGATCTGGTGAAGGGTATGCATCTGGGTTCTCCGGTGGGCATACGAGGCGGAAAATGTCTGTCGTCGTCCGGTACGGGGATTGGGAGGCAGTTGACTGAAGTTCTGGTCCTGGAGTCGCAGCCAGTACAATTGATAACTCTATCCTCCGCGTCTAGCAAACAAAGATTTCAGCACATATGCATGTCAGCTGAGCTGGGCACACGCTAAAAGTGTGGTTAGGCCTCCGATACTGTACATTACATACGTACACAGTACTTACTGCGTGTCATGGGTGCCAATGTCATGTCGTGATCCACGAACTGTCCGAACTGCATCAGCATGTGCGTGTATTTTACGTGCGGCAATGTCTGATTGCGATGCACTGCGTTGCTCACAGCTCTGGCACTGGGCAATGGACCGCCTTGCACATTCACGGACCTCGGCTCATCAAAACCTGAACAGGTAGCAAGGGCAATACACCGTGACGGAAGGGTCTTCTGGTCGTATTATCTAGTTGGTCAGTAGGCAACCCATCAATAACATCAACACTAGCTTTTAACAACATGAACAAATGACTCCAATTAGACACGTCGTGATAGCATGCAGGACGCAGGTACATTCAGCAGTGATGTGAGTGAGTACGTACATACGTACATACGTATGTACACATGCACTTCCACATTAGCCATACCGTCAGCGTAAGCCGGATCTAGCAGGCGCCGAAAAGCATTGAAAGTATTTCCATAATGTGGAAAGCGAAGATTGTTGCACCAGCCGTTGTAGGTTCGATAAGGTGTCGTGTGATCGCATGGCAGAGGATTCGGCACGCATCGTTCAGTATTTGAAGACAAATTTCCTAAAAACCACGACGGAACCATTGTATAGGTACGTAGGTTAAACAATACGATTTGTCTACGTAAATACAGTACCACATGCGCATACGCACGGCACGTGTCTTTTCGTGCAGCATACCAACGATCCGAGAAACATCGACTTGCGGCAGCAGTCGTTGAAGCGTTTGCATGTCCAGATCTTGTGGAAGCCTCTCTTCATCGTTCAGCTCGTCCCTAAAATCATAACTGTGCATCTCTAGGTATACAATTGCAATGTGTAGCTACATTGCTATAGATTCATTCAAGGGTTTCTTTCTACACGTAATTTCACTTGTGAGTCTGTCACCCCCAGTTCTTATGAGTCTGTCACCCCCTTGGGGAAAGAAATCATTGAAAGAGCGACAGGAGGGGACCACAGCGACAGCTCCATTTTTTCGTGTTTTTCTTGCGGCGGGCAGTCGGATAGTGGCGAGGATCGAGCGATGGGGTGGCTACAGAAATTTTTGTTGGGCCCAGTCTTTCTTCTACTAACAGCAATGCAGAAGCAGCTACTTGCGGGATTGTGCTGGCTGTTCTCAGTTCACCTTTTTCTGTTGACCCAAGCGCAAGCCCAAAGCATCAACGAAAGGCGCGAGCCAACGAGGAGGAGTGGAGGACGGTGGCAAGAGCACACAGCCTGGCAGCAGAAAGGAGAGCCGGGCCACCATTCAAAACCCCCAAGGAAGAAGGACGCGAAGAGAAAGTGGCACAAGAAGTCGAAGAAGAGGGGAGGAAGGAGCAAAGGGGCATCGAGGACATTCAAAAAGAAGAGTAGTAGCACAGAGGCGACGCAGAAATCCAAACCGACATCGGCGCCGAGACGTCAGCAGCAGCAAGACAAGACGAGCCGAACGCACGCTCACCGGTGGGTGGCTATCGCAAAGGAGGACGACTGTGGCCAGGAGGCAGAAGAGGAAAGGATCGGCACGTATGGAAGGGAAAGCGAATATCGATGGAGACGGACTCTCGATACGAGCTGGTAGTCACTCGAGATATGATACGAGCCAAGCTGGAGGATGCGACGCTGGACGAGGTGAGCGAGATCTCGGAACTCTCCCTTCATCCATCGGATCTTGCGGACGCCACCCAACTGCCCACTTGTGGACCCGAGGAGACTAACTAACAATCACTCACTCACTCACAGCTGCTTGATTCAGTATGTAGTGTCGCTGTGTGTGTACTCGCCTGTTTTCGTTTTCTCGAAAATAAACCTATCGCTCCTTATCTTTGTTTTTCTTCTGCCTGGCGCATGCCGACTATGCATCCATAAGAGCTTACCCTCGGATGAGAACGCGGGTCGTCTCCAAGAGAATGTTGGCGGTGCGTGCGATGTCCAGAGATTCTGTTTTGGCGCTCAACAGAGACGCATGTGTCACGAAAGCATCCGCGTGGTTGGATAACACTGGATCACCTGCAATTTCGTTTTTGGCAGTTATACGTACATAATAAGTACATTACATATAGTGCATAACATTTACATGTACTTATCTCAATCCAAAACTGATAAATTGGATGAAAAAGACGTACTTACTGAGGCGGACTTGATTGCTAAATCCCTCTCTGTCGCGAAGCTCCTGCGCATGTCTGGTTCCAAGTCGTACTGCTTTGTCCAATGTGTCTTGTGTAATAGGCAGGTGCAGCTTCGGCTCAGCTAAAATCACTGGCGAGCTGCACAACAACTGATTATTGTTGCGGCAGTTCTTGTCTCCATAATGGTTTAGATATAGGAATAATCTAAATTATGTGCTTACAGTCGACCCAATGAGAAATGTCCATTTGCTCAATGACGCTGCTGTTGCAATCCAATGGACAGTTCCTGCAACAGATGGCGACGAATCCACCACAATCATCAGGAGCGTATGTGTGTTAGTAAAGATGTAGGCCTATTGCTTTCGTTTACTCAAAGTCGTCTTCCAGATACATCACATGTGGCTGAATGCGGCCAATGTCGTCTGTGTTGTCGCAGATAACCCTAGCCATTGAGATTTTACGAATCTCATTGATTTGATCTGCAATCAGAGAGCGCACTGGCGAAGTGTGAACATGGCAAACTCTGGGCCTGGGGTGAATATTATGAATGTAAAAATGTACTACACGTCGTACTTTCAGTGAAGGATGAAGGGAAGAAGAAATTCTCGTACCAGAATCTGTCACCTCTTCTGAGCTGCAAAATTTTGCCACTGAATACGATATTCAAGCGCACTTTGGATTGCCTTGCCCATGCTACATAGTTTAGCATCACAACCTACGTACGTACCTTTTGAAACTGTTTGCTGATTATGCAGGCGAAAGTTGGACCAACTAATGCACCTTTTAGCGGTTGTTCTGCTAACCCCAATACAAACAGATCCACGTCATCGATGCTCCTGAAGGTATCAAATTGATTAAATGATCAGATGTGCTGCTACTATACCGTATTTATTACCGGTGTATCGTGCATGCCCCGGGGCAACAGATGATGGGGTCATACACTGGCGACATACACACATAGTGCAAATTAAAGTTTCTGGGAGAGGTGCGCAGACGTGCATATATTTTTTTGGTCAAAAGCATGTGCTTTCAGGGCATAATTGAAGAGGTCAGAGTTATGTCGTCTTGCTAGTAAGGTTTATAGGCATGGTCGCTTTTATATATTTACAAAGAAGCGGCGGGGATGGTAGCCCCTCCGGTAAATAAAATACGGCGTAATACATAGATAGATTGCCATCGCCACATAGCAATAGAGTACATACTTGTAAAGGCGCGAAAGTATGTTGAGGATGCTGCTGTCTCTGACGTCATCGGTGAGGTCTTGGAAGCTTCTGGGCCTTTTTAGTCCGCACTGCGTTCTCCATACACTGTACGAGGGGATACCATGATCTCGACCCATCTGAATCAGATATGCCACCAAATCCAAGCCGAAGTCGCCTCTGCCTTTGAGAAATTTGGTCTTGAATTGTGGTGACATGTGCATATCGAACTCTCGTACACTGTCCTTTAGCAGAAATCTAAAGGAAGGAACCCATGGTGTATAAATATAAGTACAGTGCCTATGTACGTATTAGCAGCTGCTCGTGGATGACACCAGGCACCTTAGCAATAGTATATGTAATGGAACGAAGAACATGA
>JASAMW010003626.1:0-10163 GCA_030247985.1 Epsilonema sp. ZAB3_2
GGAGCGGAAGTGAAGGCCGTCTGCACGGAATCCGGCATGTTCGCGCTGCGTGAACGACGCGTTCACGTCACACAAGAAGACTTCGAAATGGCTGTCAGCAAGGTATGCATGCACGTGTAGATGTTATTGGGCAGGTACGTATGTAATAAAGAGAAATTGGTACCTAACTCCTTACTCGAAGCACAGATTGAGCGAGGAACACGTCACGTACGTACTAAATGCTTCTTCACACTGTTCTGTTGTTTATGAATGTCATACGTCTCCATTGTGAATGTCATGTTTCAGGTCATGCAGAAAGACTCCGAGAAGAACATGTTTTTGAAGAAGCTATGGAAATAGACTCCGCATCTATCATACACTATAGAATGAAGTGATCTTTGCTGTGATGAGGTACGATGAAGCGTGGATGATTCATGCTCTTCAGTCAGCACAGCACAGCACCATTCTTGTACGTACGTACACATACTGTAAATTGTAGCTAGCAGTGTTGTGCCTGCTTTTCAAGGCGTTTGTTATACCGTAAAACTATTTGTTTCGTTACCGATGAATGCACACGCAAATGAAAATGGCCAGAAAAAGTATCAATTTCTGCTGAATAACGACACGTACAAATTGTATATATGTACGTCGTTTTCCTGTTTTATCTGCGGCTGCACATGGATGATTCTTGACTGAACTGGCTGAGCAAATCGTATTCTTCGAGTTCCGGCACTTTCAAACGGGCCAGCGAGTTGAAGATAAAGTCCAGCGTCATGATGAATATACTTCAAATCATGCTTGGAGCTCTGAAAAGTGAAAATTAATCTCAAACTGTGATGTACGTACATACAGGTTGCAAGTACACATGGGTACGTATGTGCACGCACTTCGCCACTTCGGTTCGTCCAGTCGCGCCTACAAATCACAAGTGGAAAAACGCCTTTATCATGTGCATGGCATGATCCTTTTCATTACATATTGTGCATGCACACTGTACATACGGCATACTGTAACAGCAGGAGCAATTTCGGACACCCATGGTTTTAGTGCAATTCAGACGGTTGTATGAAATACTGCTACGTTTTCTTTTCTAACGAAATGCCTTGCTCACAGCTCCAATAAGCTAAGGTGTCCGGCCGGAATTTCCCAGCTGTTCGAAAATACCACACACGTACTGGAGCATGAGCATACATACGTTTTCGTCAGGGGCAGGGAACTCGATTTTCCTGTCGATTCTGCCCGGGCGCAGGAGAGCCGAATCTAGGATGTCGATGCGATTCGTGGCCATCACCACTTTGATGTTCTTGGTCGCTTCGAACCCGTCCAACTGATTCAACAACTCCAACATCGTCCGCTGCACTTCGCTGTCGCCTAAAAGCGCAGCAATAAGCACAGACAGCACTTGTACGTGTACACACACACACACATTTCGGCTGTATGTACAAGCTGAAACAACTGTATGTATCCATCTATCCGCCAGATCAACACATGGTTGTGTGCTGTGCACCACCTGCGTCCAGCACTATGGCGGCGGGTAGCGGGTTCGATATCACTGGGTCCGCTGGGCGAACTTTCTTTCTACAGTACTTTTACAGGTAATGCCATACCTCCAGAGCTGCCTTCCACTCTCGACGAGCCGATGGAGTCGATCTCATCCATAAAAATGATAGACGGAGCGTGCTCCCTGCAATCACAAAATCTCTGGATACAATACGTACCACATCACGCTGAATCAACCCACAAAACCCTACGTGGTACATACAGATACAGAGCCAGGTACGTATGTACCTATTATACAGTGTACCTACAGTACTAGCTCACCTCGCCATGACGAAGAGTTCTCGCACCATCCTCGCCCCCTCTCCGATGAACTTCTGCACCAGTTCCGACCCGCTGACGCGAATGAAGGTGCACTCGGTGTGATGAGCCACGGCGCGCGCTAACAGCGTCTTCCCAGTGCCCGGAGGACCGTAAAGCAAGACTCCCTTCAAACAAAGAAACATCAACAAAACCAGCATTAGCGGAAATCGAGCACACAATATCACTGCAAAAAAAGAGTAGAGAATGCAATGTCATACAGTGCACACATAGAGAATGCAATGTCGTGCAGTGCACACATACCTTTGGCTGTTCGATTCCCAATGCTTCAAAAAGTTCTGGATGCTTGATAGGCAGCTCAATGACCTCCTTTATCTCCTTGATCTGCTTATCCAATCCACCGATCATCTCATACGTGGAATCTGGTACTTTTTCCACCATCATCAAACTCACCAAAGGATCAACCTAAAATTAGTAAAACAAAACAGAATTTGTACGCACCGGACACTTGAACTAGTGGTTGGACTGCCTGTTGTCCAGAGTTCAATTCCTTCACAAGCGGCAATTCAAAACGTGAGCGGTATCAATATTTGCATCCATAGAAAGACGAGAGTAAAGTACCATGGGTAAACCCGGCCACCATAGTACTGAAAAGGCGTTCTTCGGCCGGGCTTATCCCCGATCCCCTCTAGTACCTTGTTTGGCAGGATCTTATGCAGGGCGTAGCTGTCTGCCCGCAAGGCAACGCGACAATTGGCAGTCACCTGATTGACATCGATATTCTTGTCCAGGTCCACCACATACTTCCCTTCCGGATGCACCTACAATTTATTTATTGGGCAGTCAGGGGTACTCTAATTTGGGACACGGGAATGGGCCATCAACCAGGTACTCTATCGGCAACTAGCGTCCGCAATAGTGACAGGCACCAAATCATGCTAAAACTTTCTTTCTCCCGAGGTAATGAACTGACCTCTGCATTTGTTGAAACATCAACTTCACGGGATGACGGCCCATGCCCAAGTTACCTCTTCTCTCACTATGTCCAAACATCTATATAATCTAGGCATAACCAAGGTTGCGTACTGACTGATATTGCCAATGAAAGAATGCGCGTACCTTCACGAGTACTTTCTTCTTGTCCATTGCACGCACAACTTCACCCACGTACGAGCCTTGTTCATGTAACAGCTGTAATTCCTCCTTCAGCATACGCACCTTGGCGTTGAGCTCGTTTCGCTGTGCTTGCAGACGCCGCAAATTTTGCGTCTTGTCGTTCACCACATACTGAAGAAATGCATCGTCAGTACTTAGGCATTCACACCACGAAGAAGTACGTACTTTTATGTACATCATGCCGCGTTCACCAGACGTCTGTACGTCCGAACAACGAACGTCCGACGTATCTAGGAGTACGTCCGTACGGATGTCCGTACGTACATCCGCAATCCGCATCACTTCTAAAGAGAACTCGGAGACTTTCAACTTCGCGCAATACTTTCTCGCGTGGATACATGAATTGGCCATGTAATTTTTTTTGCGTATTCTACGCAACTTCAACGACTATATGAAAATCTCCGCATTCTCTCAGTAGACCGACTTACACGAGTGATGGTACCATTTATGGTACACTAGTAGTACCTGTATATCGTCAATCTTGCTCGAATAGTATTGTTTCGTGTCCTCCTCTTCCGCAGATCCCATTTTCAGCTCTTCTTCCGAACCCATGCTCAAACAAAATGCTAATAAGCACGTCTAATGCACACAGAAACAAAAATTCGCTTTCCGATCACAAGGACCGACGAATAAAAAAATTTTATCCTGCCACACACCCGTATTGGCACCTGACTGGTGGTTTTCCGCTTCGCTTTTCTATCTTTCTACACCACAAAATTGGCGTCCGCGATCTTGCCGTTTCCCATCAACGCTGCGTGACCATGACGGCGAGAAACGTGAACGACGTCACGTGAAAACGTGAGCTCACGTAGCTACTGTGTGGACTTCTGAACTTGTGGAATTTGACACACCACCTGTTGCCAACTTGGTGCCATCATGTCAATGTCAGCAGGAATCTTCCTTCCTGATGTCAGTAATGTGTTGTTGATGGCAGCAGTATAATGTTCTGCTCAGGGAAGCTGCTATCCCCATGTCATGCAGTACAAACCTGTCAAGCTCACTGATCTTCTGGCGAAAGGTTCAGCAATCTAGTCCTGAATGGACTTGGACTTTACTGTTGCGCAGCTGCGATCACTGGAATTGAATGATGACTGCAAGAAATGCAGCTGCCAAGATTGGAGACGTTGTTGATCTCACATTGACTGAGGAAGATGAAGAAGTTGTTGTGAAAACGTATGGTGCGGCAAATCATAGCCATGTGCTATCATTGAACTCACGACAGCCAAATACAACAGGCGCTGTCCTTTCCACCAGTAGTAGTAGTAGTACACAACACAGTACATCTGAATCTGGCCATCAAGGTGATGTGGCCATGCTGGATGCCATCACTCCAGCTCAAACCCAACACGTAAGAATTTACTGCTGCTTATGGTTCAATTACAGGGTATGTGTATTGCTGGGTTTTTTTTGATATACATACACCCTACATTTTATTTATTTTGCACAATGCAGGTGGAAATAAATGGTGATTATGGTAGTGAAGCAGACAGTTAGCTGCTTGTAGATGCTGGAGTAGGCTCCAACTTGAACAGGTAAGTAGATTTATTACTTGGCTCATGCATTCACAGCCTAAAGTAATCAGCTTGTAACTACTGTCCTACTACTTGTTTCATCCTGTTCTTCAGTGTGTTGAAGAGCGCTTCTCTGGAAATGCACCTTAGGTACCTTTTTATGGTCCAGCAGCCATTTTCCAAACATATTGAGCCTTCCGCATTACATTGCTGACCAGTTTGCAATTTAACCCCTCCTGTATGCTGAGATACGGCTGCTGGTAGGCCCAATTTTCCCCCCACTTGCCCGCCACTTTTTTCAAAAATTCTTAGCATCATTCTACTCCATTTTCTTCGCAGATTTCGGTTTGGGGCATGCCCCTTCGATATTTTGATGAAAACACCATAAAAATTGACGAAAATGATCAAATTAGCCAAAATTACCGCGTTTTGGACTATATCGCGCCATATTCATCAAAATATCGAAGGGGCGTGCCCCAAACCGAAATCTGCGAAGAAAATGGAGTAGAATGATGCTAAGAATTTTTGAAAAAAGTGGCGGGCAAGTGGGGGAAAAATTGGGCCTACCAGCAGCCGTATCTCAGCATACAGGAAGGGTTAAATTGCAAACTGGTCAGCAATGTAATGCGGAAGTCCCAATATGTTTGGAAAATGGCTGCTGGACCATAAAAAGGTACCTAAGGTGCATTTCCAGAAAGCGCTCTTCAACACACTGAAGAACAGGATGAAACAAGTAGTACTGTATTTCTTGCACATGTGTTCTGCAATACTCAGGAAGTGGTGGAAGAACCCACAGTTACGTGAAAATTCCAAGTTGATCATCTGTGCCATCAGTTTGACAGTGTTTGGTGCCAGTAAGCAAATGCTGCCCTTTGCTTTGCAAAACTTTTACCACACAATGCAGAAGTTCTCTTTTCTCACATTTGTCTTGCAGTGTTGCTGTTGATTGGCACAGTTGTGTGGGCTCTTCCAAACACTGGTGGTGTACAGGGATGGGTATTTCTGATTGCGGGCTTTCTCTGCTTCATTCCAGGAAGTAAGCAATATGGACTTGCCACAGAGAAGGGTGTGAGTGTTCGACAATTATTTTTCACTGTCTATGATGATGCTTTTTCCAGTGTACCACACAGTCTATGTGGCATGTGCACTGAAAGGTCGGCCAGGATTTGACTTTCGGAGCCTTCCAACTTTCACTTGATCAGTTCAAGAATCAAAATACGTATTTATTTACCTGTGGGCCCTTTGGTTTGATAAACTCAACATGCTCGTTGTCGTTACAATAAAGGCAATTCTACTTCAGGGTTTTTCATGCTTAGCCAGTGAGCCAAATATTGTTTTTTTTTATTTTCCTAATTTTTATGCATTCTTATACATATGCTGTGGCTTTGTAACAGTGGGATGGTCTCTAAAATAAAATAATGCGGGTTTTGCTATGTGATGTGATGTGGTAACCTACTTTTTCTAAATATATTTGCTTTGGTGTTCTTTTTTGTAGATAACTCACAACAATTAGGCCTATGTGATACACCAAGTTTTATTTCTGTGCCATGCAAATGTTACTAAAAACAATACACAAAAAAATTTGAGCAAAAACAGTGGAATATAGTAACTTCTTGTTAGCCTGTCAGAAACTTCTTTCCATAAAATAATGCTTTCTTTTCAAAAGCTGTGGACCTGATGGGACCATTCATGTCATAGAAGGGATTCATTGAATACTGCAAAAGCAATGCAAGAAATCTTCCTCTATCCCTGTATTCAACTGTAATATTCAACAAGATTTCAACAATTTTTTTTCAGAATACCTTGATGTACATTTCGTACATCTCCTGGAAGAAATTTTTGATGCCATCATCATTCCGAATATTATGCAGCATCAGAAACCGCATACCTAAATTATGCCTTTTATGGAACATCTTTGCTGCAATGGAAGCATATTTGCTGCCTACTTGTACTATGATTCCAGGGTAATCGCAAGATGGCCCCACCTACAGTACTTCCAGCCGTTATTTTAGACTAGTGCTGGCAGGCGGGGACGCTGATGATGTTGACGACCCTGCCAGCACTGGAATGGAATGAAAGCAACATGTAACACTGAAACGCACGGGGCCATCTCATGACCACACCACAGAATTATAATGCAAGTGGCAAACAGCTATACTGTATTCTAGAGGAGAATAATTTTGTTTACCTCAGCTGTGACAAAAAGTTGAGACAAACCACTCATTGAAATTGTCCCAGAATTTTAAATGCAAGTAGCAAACAGCTTATCTTAATGACGATAATTTACCTCCAGCTGTGACAAAAGCTGAGACAAACCACTCATTGAATTTGTCCACCACCTTCAGATACATGTTGTTGTTTTGTAGCATATGCTCATCCACTAAATCCAAAGCTGCATGGGCTATGAACTGGTTCAAATGCCTGTGATCTGCTTCCTTTTGCTGCAAACACAAGCAAAAGCATAACATACCCATATAAAGCTACTGTATGTTCAGCAAAAGCAGTACTGAACACATTGCCCAAATTTGCATAAGTACCTGCTTTTTGCTTTGGTTGGAGGAAATCTCAAGCTCATACACTGGATTATCATGATGGCCCACAATAACAAAGTAATATTCCTTGCTGCTCGTCATTTCTGATCACAAGATCATCGTCTTCCAATCCCACAAACCGAGAAAATCGACGTACTGGCGGCCGGCAGCACGCATCGGCAATCATCAAATTCAGTGATGCTAACAGCTGCGCTTAGTTTTTATCTGTCTTTTGCGCTACCGAGCTTTGATTGGCGGCCATTTTGAATTTTTTCGCTGGCGTTGCGTTGGCGACTGGCGTTCGTATGCATTGCATCCGTCGCACACTAAGCATAGCATTGCATAGCGTTGGTGAAACAAAAGAAAGAATAAAAGAAATCGGAGCAGTTGTTCATCCAGCTTTCTCTTTCGTCACAGGAAGTCGAAGAAATGACGGCGTCTGCAGAATCACAACGACTCCGTTCGCTAGCGGAAGAGTTGAAACAGTTTACGGCGGAATTATGCAGGGGATCCGAAGCAGATCAAGGTAAAGATAAAGAAAGATAGTACGGGATAATTTGATACGGTCCACGAGAGAATGCGGAGATTTCTGAAGTAGCAAATGTTATGCGTAAATAGCACAAAATTGCATGGAAATGTCCGTGCATTTCACCAAGAAAGTCTTCGCGACTTTAGAAATCTGCGCATGCTCGCCCACTTGATGGAGAATAGAATAGCTTTCTTGTTTCGTTTGTGCTTTAGAATGCCTCGCTTTGTTGGAATTTCTGGAGAAGATGAGACAGAAATGGCTGGAGGCGTATACAGAGAAGGAAGGACTGAAAGCTCTGCTTGCACAGTCGGACAAGGAAGTGGAAGTGCACAAGCAGAAACACCGCGAAGCGAAGGCTGAATTGGTAGAGGCCAGAGCCCAAATCGCCTCGCTGAATTCCGTCCGACAACAGCTGGAGACCGACAGAAACACCTTGGTTGGTACCACTGACACATAGACACATGTCAATCGAGACATCCATCCTTGCATCCATCCGTATAATTTTGCGTTACGTAACGTAAAATGTATGCAGACATGTATTTCTGCAGGAAGAGTACATCGATCAAGTGCGTATCTTACTCAAAGATGACGTGAAGTACATACCAGAGACGAAACAGCGCTACTACGCCTTCCTGCAAGACGCCAGACCCAAGTATGCACATGAATGGAATCGTACAATGAGTGCTGATACAACGCTGATGGGAAAGATTTTATCTATGTGAATCTGCTTTTAGACGCCACGAATCCGGATCTTTGATTTCGGAAGGAGGCGACATCGACTACGACCATACGGAGGACAGTATTGAGGATAGTGACAACATCAGTACACTGAGAAATGGACGAAGGTAGTGCGTACGTAATGTGTGTGGCTGCGGATTCATACCCTGCAGTCAATAATAGATGTTGGAGGGAAGGGACGCTCGCTGCTGTTTTGCGCTGAATCCGTACGGTTTCACGTCCATATGAGTACGGAAAAGTTTACTATTCCACTCGAAGTGGGCAGTGAGCTTGGTCTCTTCTCACCAGCATTGACTATAATTTATGCAATATTCATCATAGCATGCGCGGATGAATGGAGTGAAATTTCTGTTCTTGTTACTATTCAGCATATGCAATAAGAGCCAGTGCTTAGTCGCGAGGCGACCCCTCTGAATTAATCTTGATTTTCAGTACAACTTTTGATCGGTAGTCGACGCGAAGGTCGGCGCGGTCGTCTTTCTTGCTCGTTTGTTTCTTTCCGCGCCGACCCTTGCGTCGAATACCGATCAAAAGTTGCACTGAAAATCAAGGTTAGTTCAAAGGGGTCACCTCGCGACCAAGCATTGGCTCTTAGTGCATATGGTGGATAGGTGGACGCGCGGACCAACGGCTATGGGTAGAACGAAGAAACGTAGCAGGGCCGGGACTCAGCCAGCAGCGCCGTCCGTACACGAAGAGGAAGAACAGAGACCGAGGAAACGAAGCAAGGAAGATCAGGTAGTTAGTCCAATTGTTACCTACCATAAGTATGTACCGTATTTACCTGTGCATAGCCCCATGGGCTATGCAGAGAGGTCCTATATGGGGCTACACATAGGGGGGGGGGGCTATGCATAGGGGGGGGGGGGGGGGTATGCGTGGGCATTTTTTTTTTTTGAGAGGTGCGCAGACGTATTTTTTAGGTCAAAAGCACGTGTTTTAGGGCATAATTGAGGTCAAAACAGAGGATTCTAGATAATACACCCCATGCAGGCTTATAGGCATCTTAGCTTGGTGTGGGAGTGGCTTGGGTCCTTCCACGCTTATCGTAGGTAAGGTTCAGGTACTGCTACAGTACATATGGGGGTATGCATAGGGGGGGGGGGTATGCATTGGGCATTTTTTATGTTTTGCCAATATGGGGTTATGCATTGGGGGGGCGGGGGGGGGGGGGGGGTTATGCATTGGGGGGGTTATGCACCGGTGAATACGGTAGCACATGGCTATGATTTGCCGCACCATACGTTTTCACAACAACTTCTTCATCTTCCTCAGTCAATGTGAGATCAACAACGTCTCCAATCTTCGCAGCTGCATTTCTTGCAGTCATCATTCAATTTCAGTGATCGCAGCTGCGCAACAGTGAAGTCCAAGTCCCCATTCAGGACTAGATTGCTGAACCTTTCGCCAGAAGATCAGTGAGCTTGACAGGTTTGTACTGCATGACATGGGGATAGCAGCTTCACACTCTATACAGCTTCCCTGAGCAGAACATTATGCTGCTGCCATCAAAAACACATTACTGACATCAGGAATAGATTCCTGCTGACATTGGCATGATGGCACCAAGTTGGCAACAGGTGGTGTGTCAAATTCCACAAGTTCAGAAGTCCACACAGTAGCTACGTGAGCTCACGTTTTCACGTGACGTCGTTCACGTTTCTCGCCGTCATGGTCACGCAGCGTTGATGATTGGAAACGGCAAGATCGCGGACGCCAATTTTGTGGTGTAGAAACAGAAAGATAGAAAAGCGAAGCGGAAAACCACCAGTCAGGTGCCAATACGGGTGTGTGGCAGGATAAAATTTTTGTATTCGTCGGTCCGTGTGATCAGAAAGCGAATTTTTGTTTTCTGTGTGCATTAGACGTGCTTATTCACGA